>NSDO01000026.1:203942-330374 GCA_002286825.1 Lagenidium giganteum
ACCATCAAGGACGCGATCGCGCTCTACATCATTCCGATGTTGCGCCGCAACACCCTCCTCAAGCCGCGTGTGGACGTCCTCGGAGTCCCGCCTGCGAAGAACCACGGCCACCAGCGTTCGACCAAGTGGCACGTCACTGTGGTGGTGGCGCCAAGAGCTTCCGTCGCCAGCCGCGCGCCGTCGACATCGTCCGTCCGCGATTGAGCACCTCCACGGTCGACAGATGTGGACTTGACACCGCCGGCCCCATGGCGTCTGCCTCCTTCATTTCACGGAGCTCCGGAAAACGCAGCACTCCTCATCACAAAGAGTGTGCCGTGGATCGATGGAGGCGCGTGTCAGCGCTGGACACGTCGTCCGACTGGCGCTTCCGTCGACACGGAGCCGCTCCCACCATCGCCAGCACAATGACGCACGCCGTTGGCGCGCACGTCAGCGCAGCCCACGAGCTGTTCGAAGCGAGCCCGAAGACGCCCACTCGACTCGCTTGTATATTTGTTGATATTGTAGCTGTAGGATTCGTGTGATTTCCACTGTAAACCGCATTGTAATATCGCAGGTTGCTATCCACATCTGTCTGTCGGGTCGGTCTTTGGGTTGAGCATGGAATTGGGGTCTGTTTGGCGCTTGGTCTTTCAGCCAATGAACGTGCAAAGAACGTTTGTTTTGGCCAATCACACGGCACAACGAAATTGCTTGTCAACCCGATTGTGGCCGCTCGGTTTGACTCAACCGAGCGGCCACAATCGAAAAAGCAGACCAAGATGAGCGAGTTGTCGGCGTTGGTGGCGCAGTTGCAGCAGGTCGCGCGACGCCTGGAAGACTATGAGCCGATGGATTCGACGTGGCAAGAGGTTTGGAGAGAGTTCATAGCATGTCTATGTGTGATTCGTGTGCTCATGTCGTTGGAAAACGCAGGCAGAGAAGGTCGCGTTAGCTGCCCGGGACAAGCTGGCGGCGATGCTGCGGACGCCCGATGGCGTGCAGCAGCTCCGAACCAGCGACGCACTGCCACTGATGAAGCAGCTGGTTCCAGAAGCCGCACGCGACGAGATCGCTGAGCTCAACGTCGTGGACTTCGTGCTCGGAATGATGTTTGTGAAGCCGTTCACGGCGTTCCAGCAAGTCTATCGCGGCTACGGCACCGAAGTAAGTTGTTCTGCGCATTTGTTCGTTCCGCACGCCACATTGTGACGTGTTTTCTTGTTCATCATTGTGTAGTATGCCAAAGAGTTGTCCCAGGAAGCACGCCAGTCTGCCAACATCATCAAATCCTCGTTTGTCAGTGCGCTCAGTTCGTCTATTGAGGCCACATCTTCGTCCTCATCATGTCTGTGCGTCTGTGTGCGTCCAGGTGTACGGTGAAATCTCGTTCTTCCCATTTGTCGACGTCCTTCGTTGGATTGCACCACAGTTGCCACCAAACGCAGTGCTTTACGACCTGGTGGGTTAGCTAGTGGATCGTGTCGTCATCTTAATGTTCTCCGGAACTAAGGTTGATGTTCCTCTGTGATTGTCCATGTCACTGCAGGGTGCAGGTATCGGTAAGGCGGTCATCGCAGCCGCTCTTATCCATCCGTTCCAGCGTGTGATCGGCATCGAAGCGCTTGAGGTGCGCTAATTGCTTGGGGTGCATTCTTTCACGATCGTGCTCTGACCATTCTGTGTATGATTATCCAACCAGCCGCTCGTTGCCTGTGCGGACAAGCGCGCCGCGTCGTACAACAAGCTCCCGAACAGTGCTCGGCTGTGTGTTGACGTCGATTTCCAGCTCGGAGATTTCCTGCAGCTGCCGTGGGCTGACGGAGACATCGTCTTTTGCCACGGCACGTGCTACTCGGACGCGTACGAGCGAGCGAATTCTACTTTGAGCAAGATCAAAGCCATGGCTTCAACTGACATTTGTGCATGTGTGTTAAAATGATCACAGGGAATGGAACGGTATCTCCCTGGCAGCTGAGCAGCTCAAGCAGGGCGCGTTCTTCGTCTCGGCGTCCATGGTGCTGCACACGGCCTTGTTCGAGGTTGTCCGCAGCCTGCAGGTCAAGATGAGCTGGGGCACGTGCACGTTCTACATCCACGTAAGTGACTGCGCCACCGTCGATTGGAACATTATTATGCTTGTCTGGTTCTCACTCATTCATGAATTGCCAGCGTCGTCGCAAGATTGGTCGTTGGGCCGCACAAATGCTTCGTGGCGGTCGCGCCACGCGAACGGATCTGATGAACAAAGCCAACGACCAGAATGACAGCAACAAACAAGGCAAAGCAAGCGAGTTGCGCGATCCTTAAACCTCAGCAGCTACTGTACACGAATGCGTCTTTCCCTACGTCAGCCACACGCGTTTGTTTACTTCTTCTGCTGTGCCAGCTTGCGGTGGCGCTTCTTGACATGCTTGGGAATCTTGTGTTGGCGCTTCTCGCGCTTGCCTTCCTTAGTTTCCTGCTTCTTGGCCTTCTTTTCTAGCTTTTGCTGAGCACGCAGCTTCTCGCGCTCTTCACGCTTTTCTTGACGGAACGCCGCGCGCTGCTCGTCCGTCAGTCTCTCGGCATCAGGCTCGTCGTCACTATCTTCCTCATCCGAGGAGCCTTCCTCATCATCTTCTTCTTCATCTTCACTGCCCTCGTTCTTCTTGGCAGCTTTCTCTTCGTCATCATCCTCATCGTCGTCGTCATCGTCATCGCTGTCTTCGTCCGCATCCAGATCTAGGTCACCATCCACGTTCAAGACATCCATCAATCGCCTGCATGTCGTGCTAGGCGTGACTTCCAGACGCGAGATGGCCGTGGCCAGAGCCTTCTCTGTGCGGCCTTCCATGTAGTCGAGCTGTTCACGCTCCGAGCTCAGAATCTCACCGAGCGACCGCGGAATGAACGTGTTCATGAACACGGCTTCGTCGATCTGTTCCGCCGCCGAGCGCTGCGCTGGACGGTTCGCAATGGTCTCCTGCATCTTGTCGAGGTACTCGTCCTCGGTCTCATCCGTAATGCGCGGATCGGTCACGAAATCGAACAGTTCTTGCGTGGTCATGGGCGTGAGGCCCTGCTTGCTGAAGTAATCCGTGACGTTGCGACAATCCTTACGCAGGAAGTCCGACGCGCTCGGGTGCTCGTGCTCCACGGACTGTGACACATCGATGAACACGAGCTTCTGCTGGTAATACAAAATGTTGTACTCGCTCAAGTCGCCGTGCACGAGCTTGCACTTCTGGTACATCGTGCGCATCATCTTGACGCAGTAGAGGTAGCACTCGCGCAGGCGCGACTCGCTCAGCTTGGCGTCCTTCAAGCGCGGCGCGGCGTAGCCGTCGCGGCCAATAAAGTCCATGAGCAGCACGTGCGAGCGCAGCAGCAGCGGCTCGGGCGACAGGATGCCGGCTTCGCGCAGACGCCGCAGGTTGCGCATCTCTTTCTCGGCCCAGAGCTTGACCATCTTGCGCGGATTGCTCTTGCAGTAGCCGTGGCGGAAGCGGAACTCGCCCGTCACGTACTTCTCGCGGTCCTTGAACACCAGGATGGCCGTCTTGTACACTTTGATGGCGCCCTCGCGGCCGTCGGGCAGGCGCGCGTGGTACACGTTGGCTTCCTTGCCCGTGCTCAGACAGCCGTTGATCTCCGTGACGATGCCGTGGTTGAGCATCTTGTACAGGATCATACGCGTGCGCGGATCCAGCACCTGCTCGGTCGTGGCGCGATCGTCGCGTCCCGTGTGCTTGGTGCGCCCGGTTTCCTCCGACCGCATTGACCGATGCAGCTGGTTCTGGGCCACTTTGGACATGCGGAAGTCATCTTCTTCCTTCATCTTACTTCTGCTGGTTGCTGCGCTGCTAGTACGAAGCTGTGCCGTGTGCTGAGAGTCGCCGTCGATGGTGGTGGCGACCGCGCTTGAGCTGCTCGGCGCTCTCTTCCTTCTGCGTCACTCGGTCATCGCACCAACCAATTCCAACGCATGCCTGAAACCGAGGCCGATACCGGTTCGATCGGTATGGCCACCCATCGAATTTGACAGGAACAACGGTGGGGATGAGTGAAGGTCCCGTGGCGCTGCAAGCCACAACCGCGATGGACGACGAGAAGGCCGAGGCGTACGAGGAGCTGGCGTCGCGCATGACGGAGCTGCATGCGTCCGTGGCGCTGCTCACGCACAACGTAGAGAAAATGGCGCAGACGGACATGCAAGTGGCGGAGATGGCCAAAGTGTTTCAGCAAGTGTACGTGTGGGTGGGAGACGCAGGTGGCGGATGGAATGGCTCATTGACGGAGCGTCGATTGGCGCTGTGTGCGGCAGGTTCAAGACAGCATCAGCAGAGCAACAACAGCAACAACAAAAGCAGTCGCAGCAGAGAAGTAATGCGAAGCGACAGTCGCAATGATGGAGTTCAAATGGATGCGATCAAAATGTTTGTCTCCGTTGCTGTGTATATTCACCGAATGCTTGCAAATGACCAAAACTGTTCGGTCGAGTACTCGGGCACTGATCTATCCAGCGCAGTGGGCTCGCAGGGTGCATATATCCTTACTTGGCGGATGTGCGTGTCGCGGCCGTTCTGATGCATCGCGACGATGGCGATCTGCAGGAAAAAAGTTCGTAGAGACGCCTGCAAGAGTGACCATCGCAGTTTTGATCGTCAGGATACCACGAACAAACCCAGGCAACGATAACGTATGAACAAACGTACTTCTTCGTCATCTCCTGCGAGCGGGATCGCAATCCATCCCGTAGGCTCGACGATGTTCTGCGTCAGAATCTCGCGCAGATCCTGCACGGTGCTGCCAGTTCGAATGGACAACTTCTTGGGCGTGTAGCTCTCGTCCAGCTTGTAATCCAAGTAGAGAGCGACCTCCCTGATGGCCGTCTTCCTCATGAACTGGATGTTGATCAAGTGCGGTTGACTGCCGTCGCTCTGCCAGTACGTGTCCATGTTGTCTGCAGATGAGGACGGGGCACAAACGACGCGTAAGAGCTCCAACCGCATCCATCATGACCATCCAATGCTGCGTGATCACAGCATCCATCTCACTGTCACGTAGTTGCTCGACGCCGTTGCCTGGCTTGGCCGTGGACAGCGACCACACCGCTTCATCGCCGATCTCGCGCCCCAGTTCCGCTTCCT
The DNA here is from genome assembly GCA_002286825.1 of Lagenidium giganteum. Lineage (NCBI taxonomy): Eukaryota > Oomycota > Peronosporomycetes > Pythiales > Pythiaceae > Lagenidium > Lagenidium giganteum. The sequence continues at coordinate 209,057 of NSDO01000026.1, forward strand.
GCATCATTTGTTGCCGTCACAATGACCGACCAACACGGAAAGTTACGCACAACCGCAAAATAACCACGTAACATACGTAAGTTCGCTCGTAACTTACCTGAAGTAAACGATCGCGGGTGGCTGCGGGGGCGCACCCTTGGCGACTGAATAATAAAAAAGAGCGCCACCGTCGCGATGGAGCAGCAGTTGATGAGCGCAAACGACACAGCGGCGGCGGCCGAGGCGATGGGCGCCGACGTGGACCCGGGCGTGGTCGTGGACGGCGTGGACATGGCCAAGGACACGTCCGCAGATGCCATGCATGACGTCCGACGTCGAGCCACGTCCTTCGAGCTGCTGGACGCAGCATCGGTAGCGGCCAGCGTGGCTCTCGGAGTGGCCGACGACGCGGCGGATGCCGGAGCCACCGCAGGGACACTGCTGGCGGCGCATTTGATGGAGCCGGACGCGTCCATTATGGCCACTGGGACGGCCGAGGCGCCACTGATGGTGGACGACCACGAGGACGAAGACGAGCTCAAGACGCGGTCGCTGTCGCTTCTCGAAGGCATGGACAGCATGACCGCGCCCAAGGACTTGACGCCCCAGAACCTGAGCAGCACGACCGAGCATGTGACTGCGAATGAGCCACCGCCTGCGCATTTGATGGTGCTGGACGCAGTCAACAGTCCCCCGACCGAGCCGGCTACGAACGACGTGGCTGTGAACGAAGGTGGAGGTGAGACAGAGAACGCAGTGGCGGCGACGCCAGCAGTCGCAGCGCCTGCCGCGAGCTCGCACATCCAGGCACTGCTCGAGCAGCACTCGAGCGAGCTCATGCAGTGGCTGCTCGACTGTCGGGAAGCCAACAGCGGCGCCGCGGCGTCGCTCGACGACGTGCTGTACTATTGCCAGACCAAGTTCCCAGAGTGTCTCGGCACGGCCGCATCCCAGCTCGAGCTGTTCCAGTGGGTCGTGCAGTTCAGCAGCCTGCCGGCCGTGCAGGAGGTGCTCACGACGACGGACGTGCCCGACCACCGCAAAGCCCAGGCGCTGCTGTTCGTGGACCAAATGGGCGACCTCACAGCCATCGCCAACGAGTACGGACTCAAGTCGCCACTGACGCTGCTGCTGTGGAAGTACCAGCGTGACGAGCAGCTACAGGCCCAGATGACCAAGATCCGAGCTGGCAGCGGAGGACGCAAGTCCGTGTTTGTGCAGGAGCAGGAGCTGCTGGAGTGGATCCTGTCGCAGCGCGCCGAGGCCATCACGAAACAGGACATCCTGAACCACATCATGGCGGCGTACCCAGAGTTTGCGGCCACCAAGAGCGTCGGCGCACTCAAGATCTGGGTCGTGCGCTTCCTGAAGCGCCACATCTCGTCGACGCCCTCCAAGGACGCAGCGGCCAAAGCCGCCTCCGATAGTGATCAGTCTCATCCCGAAAGTGGCGTTGTGTCTACTGCCGCTGAAGTGCAGCTCCAGCAGCACGCAGAACCAGCTGCGTCAGCACCAACGGCCGTCCCAGCAGTATCTACCGCGATGCCTGTCGCTACCGAGGCGCCAGCGACAACTAGCGTCACTCCTGCCTTCCCAGCTGCTGCTCCTGCCACGACGGCTCGTCCTATTGCAGGTCCGCCAGCATCGCTGCCACCTCCGACGCCTCGGAAGCGCGAGAAACGAGGCTGCCCTGATGGCTATGTGCTGCATTCCAACGAGTTCAAGCTCAACGCGCTGAAGAAACTGGACGAAGGAAAGAGCATCAGCGAAGTGGCTGAGGAACTGGGGCTCAAGAGCCACAACACCCTGGCGTACTGGAACAGCATTCGTGACAAGCTCGCCGTCGCAGACAAGAAGCGCTACCGCCTTGCTGGCGGTGGCCGTCGTAGCAGTTGCACGTTCGAGGATGAGTTGCTGACGTGGGTGACGGAGCGCCACCAAAAGGGCGAGGCGACCGACGTGAAGGCCGTGCTCGATTACATGCGCGAGTTCCACCCTTCGTTCACGGAAGGCAAGAAGGAGCCGACGCTGCGCAAGTGGATTCTGCGCTTCTTCAAGCGTTGCTGGCGATCGTCCTCCGTGGCCGATGGCAGCAAGGACATGGACAAATCCTGCATCTTCGTGTAGACACCAGTTGCGTTATTTATTCGATCACATCATGGCGCCGCTTCTAGCGCGCTGACAGATCATTGAAATGAAGCAGAATGAAAATGAAGCAGAAGTATGCCCTGTTGTGTGTGCTTGACTGTCATCGAATCGTGTGGTTCCCTTCTTTTGAGCTGTTGCGTTCGTCGGCCTCGCACCGACTGTCCATCGAAGAGACGCACCGCGCCGCTTCCTGCATATCTCGGCAGGTGCGCAACATGGAGAGCACGAGGCCGGGTAACTTCACAAGATAGTCGACGACCGGATGCACGATCGCCCGGCGCCTGCACATGCGCCATCGCACGCTCCTCACCGCAATGCACGGCCGACGCGCTCGGCACTCGCGCGCCATCACAAGCGCCAGCTAGAGGGAACCCAGCATGTGTCGTCACCAGCCGAACTCGACGATGTCGCTAGGCTGGCAGCGTTCCCCAGTACCAGCTCACCGCCGATCGACTCGCTGATTGCAGGCAAGCAGATCCTAAACTCTTCACTGCGTGTATTGCGCAACCGGAAGAACCACGTGTACCATCGAGGTAACGAGCATGCTCACAACGTCGGTGCAATGGCAGTCGTTAACCGCTCACGCTGACACTTGATATTGCTGTTGTGTCTAGCTCTGGCAGCGCGCGCGCTTGGGCTTGTGATGCAAAGCAGCGAGACTGTGCGAGCACAAGTGCGCCTTGAGGTAGACGATCTTGTCGATGCGTTGCTGCAAATCCTCAATGTGTGTCGACGCAGCAAGATCCAGAATGCCGACACACGGCGCGTCCACGTCAACTGCTGCCTCGTCATCTCCATGCTCATGAACAGCCGCACGTCCGCGAGCCTCCAGCTCATGGTGACGCTCGACTCAGAGCTAATGGCGATGGCGCCGCAGCCGTCCGAGGTCGACAGCGGGTTCTTGTTGCTCACGATCCGGGGGCGACCGGAGTCTCGCGATCAAGCCGCTGAAGACGACGACGCTGAGAACGACGGTCGCATCCACAACGCACGTTTGGCTACCAAGACACCACCGCCATTGCCACCGTACCAAACCCTGCTGGCAAATAGGAAGAAGAAGAAGAAGAAGAAGAAGCGAGCCACTCAAAGTCAGCCTAGCTCTCAGTCGTCGAGCCCTGTCCGCCAGTCTAATCAGGTGTCACCGCCACGTCAAGCGCAAGCCCCACGAGTGGCATGGACCGATCAGACCGGCGCTGCTCCACCGGCTAAGCTTTCGCGCTTGGAGCGGGCTGTGGTGACACCGATCGCTGGTGACATTGAGCGGCGAACCACACCGGCACGTGTGTTCCACTTCGCACGCCATCGGGTCGTGACGCCGATCTTTGGCAGCGTCACGGGTGTGTTAGAACCACCGGACGGATTGCGGTCTGCCACGCCGCTGATCCCACCGCGCCGCGAGAAGCTACTCATCGAAGACGAAGAAGCGCTACAACCAGCGACTCGCGATGATAACGAGGAGCAGGACGAGGCTGAATCGGCGTCTCCCGCCGTGCCGCCACCACCGACCGCAGCGTTGCTGCATCCGCACGACATGCTGCGGATGCTGCAGACACAACAGATGCCTCTCTCCTTGCCTGAACACTTCCGGAAGGCACACGCATCGAGGCAGTCGACTCACACGCCACCGAACCGCCTGCGCACCGTCGACTACGGGCAATGGAATGATATGCGACAGCAGCACCGTCTTCAGGATGATGAAGACGAGGGTGAGATTCCTAACCTACCAGTGTCTAAAGCCGCGCTACGAGCTGGCAGCAACACGAAGACAGGCGCGGGCTCTCGAGCGACTAGCGTTGTTCCATTGCCAGCAAGTGCGGCAACACCGGTACTCGTCCCTGAAGACCACGTCACCACGGCTGAGTACAAGCTTCAACGGCTGCGCGACATCCTGGCATCGCCCGTGGATCCGAGCGCGCAGACTGCGCAACACCTGCGGTCGCTGGCACGGCGGGTCAATACGTCCGTCATGACAGAACTCGATGGTGCACGCGCACAACTTGAGCTTGAAGAAGCGCAAGCACGCCAAGAGCTCGCGCAGTTCATCGAGCACGAGCGAGATCGTCTCCCTCTCAAGTTCCTTTTTCAACTACCAGGTGGTGCGGCGTACTGCCGACACCGCATGCGCCGCGCGATGGCGCTTTGGCTGCTCACATTCGAAGACAATCAGAAGCGTGCAGCAATGACGCAGTGGAAGGCGTGGGTCGAACAGGCTCGCTACGCGCTGCGTGGCGTCGAGTACCAGCGGCTGGTGCTGACCAAGCGTCTCAAGGTCGCCATCGCCTACGTGCTGCGTGGTTACCAACAGCAGGCTATGCGTGCATGGGTCGAGGCTACGCAATGGCACATCTGGAAGGCTCGAGATACGGCAGTGCGTGTGGTCCAGCGCCAGGTTCGGCGCTGGCTCGAGCTGCGTCGCCTGCTCGCCATGCATGACGCCGCACCGTTCGGCGGGCCCTACCTACGCGACGTGCGGTTGGCGCCATGTCGTCACCTGCCGTTCCAGATCCCGCCGCGAGTACGGGCCGAGCGCCGACGCCTGTGGCACGCAAGCGAGCTCGTGCAGTGGGCGTATCATCGCAAGCGCTTTCGCGCCTACATGCGCACGTATCGACAAGCAGCGTCGCGAATCCAGGCTAGGGCTCGGATGCGCATTGCACGCCACCAATACCGTGTCGCGCACCGCTGCATTGTCCGTGCCCAGGCCCGCGTGCGTGGCCATCGCTGTCGCGTGGCCTACTTGGCCGTGCGCTCTGCCGCCATGCGAGTACAGCACGCGTATCGAGCACTCTGTGCCCGCCGTCTCCTCCGCATCATCCTGTGCGCCCAACGCATTCGCCATGAGACTTGCCTCACCGCGACACTCAACCTCCAGCGTGTGGCCCGAGGCTTCCTCGGCCGTCGCAAGGCTGCTGACATGCGCGCATGGCGACGCCGTCGCTTTCTCGCTGCACTCAAGCTTCAACGCTGCTGGTATCAACGTCACAACGAGTGGTCGACGTTCCTGCTGCTCGGCTGTCTTCGCGAAACCCAGGCCGACGAAGAAGCGTTCGACCACCGCGTACTCACGTTTACTCGGAATAACGCGGCCAAGATGATGCAGCGGGCTTTCCGGCGGTGGCGGCGGCGCTATCGCACTGAGGCCGCCATCTTCATCCAGCAAAATGTGCGTCAATGGCTGGCGCATCGGCTGCTAGGCCGACTACGCCGCGAACGCATGGCCCATCGACGCATTAAGTGGTTTGTGCGTGGCAACCACGCTCGACGCGGACGGTACGCTCGGACACTCCAGTTCTGGTGGCTTGAGGCAGTGCCCGGCCGGCTACGTCGCCACCTTAGGAACAAGGCTATTCGCCAGGCCATCGAGGACCGACGAGCACTATGGGTCACTCGGCAACATGCTGCTACTGTCATCCAGGCCGCTGCACGTGGCCGTCGCGACCGTCGTCGTGCACGAATGGAGCGCAGTGCTCGAACCATCCAGGCGACGATGCGGGCGTTCCTGCGGTGGAAGCGCCTGCAGGCCGAGATCGCTCGCCGGATCGCGTTGGTCGCGCAGCAGAGCACCGACGTGTGGGTGGCGATAGGCCTCAATCGCGTGCACATGGTGCGCATGGCGCATTATGACGGAGCGGCGGGTGTCATCCAACGCTGCTTTCGCGGAGTCTGGTGGCGAACCCTGCTAGTGCGCGCCAGTGTCCTCACGGAGCTGCAGACCAGGATGGCACGGCGCATCCAGCAACTATGGCGAGACAACACACAACGTCGCATGGCACGCCAACTAGTTCGTGCGCAGCGTCGACTGCGATCCAGCTCGTTTGCGTCCATCCGAAGTGTGAGTCAAGTGCTCAAGCAGATGATGACGGCGTCGCGCGAGTTCTACGATCCAGATGACGAGATCTGTGGCCTCGCGACCCCAACGTGGCTGCGACGACACGGACTTGATGCCAAGTACGCGACGCTGCCAGCGCAGCTCCCAGCGCGAGTGGACGAGCTGCGAGCTCTTGGTGGGGATGCGTGTCGAGAGCACCTGGAACGGCTTGGCGTCGTGGACGACGATGTTGAACAGCTCACCATCAGCATCTTTGCTCGTGAAGCCATAGCCGCCGCCAAACAGCAGCGCCGCGTTGTTGCCCAGGCGCAATCGAAAGTGGACGACGTGAAAACGGCGCGGGATCTGGTTCGCATGAAGCTGGCCAAGCAAGAGGAACTGAAGCTGGAGCGGGAGAAAGTTGTCGACGACATGCTGACCGAGGCAAGCGAGTTTCGACACGCGCCCACGGCCGTGCGCAAACGCCTTGAGAATGCTCAGCAACAACTTGGCGAGGTCGAGAAAGCGATGGCCGACACCAAAGCTGCTCTCGATAAAGCAGAAAGCGAACTAGGTGTGTGCAGTCGTGAGCTGGCGACGCAGACGCACGTTTTGAGTTCGCTGCAGGCGAAAGAGACCTCCGCGCTATACAACCTACATTGTCTGCGTCCCATCAAGCAGCTAACGGTTGCCAAAGAGCTCCATCTTGAGGCTTTCCCGGGGATGGAAGCACGCGCGACCAGCTTCGCCACAGCGCTCGAAGGCGTGACTATCACCAAGTGGCAGCTTCACCGCTTCTTTGCTGAGGCACCTTCCGTTGCCGACGTTAAGCTACGCATGAAGACACTCACATATTGGGCCCAAGAAGCCGAAATGAAACGTGTCGAAGGAGTGCGCCTAGCCAAGGCCGCCGACATCCTCCAAGACGGTGTGGAGCGCGTGTGTGTCTTGCTGGGTGTGCCATTGGAACGCGTACTCTTGCTTGTTGACGTTGCACAACCATCGACGAATACGGTCGTGGAAGAAGTGCTGATACCAACGCTGCAACGAGCGCGCCGGGCAACGCAGCCCCATGCCCGCGTGGAAGCCTGGCGCCAAGGCACAGACGAGCTGCTCAAGCTGAACCATGTTGCAACGTATGTGCAAGCGCTGTGGCGAGCCCGTGCAGCTCGCAAGATCATGCGCTTGATGCGTTCAGACCGAGAAAAACTGCGCATCAAGGCTGAGTACGTGGCCGAGCGTGCCCATGACCACGTGACGCCCATCTGGCAAGCGGAGCGAGACAAAGAGAAAGAAGAGCTAGACAAGTGGAACGAAGAGCAGGAACTGGCGCAGCGCCTTGCTGTGCTGGATGAGACGTTGCGATATCCATACGTCGAGGAATGGGATGACACGTACCAGGTGTCAGTCTACTACCCACGACCGGAAATGTTCGAGGCCACCGAGGAGGATCAAGAACGTGTGATGGCCGCCGCCATGTACACGGCGCTCCCCATAATATACGACAGACCGACGTACACGATCCCGCAAGAAAATGCGTGCATACGAATCCAGCGCCTGGTTCGTGGCTTCCTTGCTCGCTTAGTCTGCCTGACGCTGCTCAAGATCGCACGGCGAGAAGGGAAACGCGTTGACATGGAAGAGCGCTGGCACCGACACGCTCGCGAACGCTCACAGCTCACGACACTGCGTGTTCGAGTACGAGTGAAGGAGCAACCAGCAGTGCGCTGGTGGCTGGGATCGCGGCGGATGCAGGCGCGACGTGCTCGACGTGGCAGCGCCACCAACATCAACGTGAACAGTCCACCCAAACCCAAGAAAGCCGTCAAAGGACGAGGGCGGAAGATATCTGTCCTGACGCGCAACGAACCACAGCAGCAGCTACAACAACAGCAGCAACAGGTGTCGTCGAGCAACATCGAAGAGTACGAACCCAAGCGACTGCAATTGGAGGCTGCGCTTAAGAGTCTGGAGGTATCGTACCACCGCAGCGTTCGGGCTGAGAACCGCAAGCACTGGTTGTTCCCTGCCCACTCTCGGCCTCCCAATGTCCACGCGCAGCAGATCCTCGAGCTGCTGGCTCAGTTGCCCGACCTGCAGCGCTCACTGGCACCGAGTGCGCACACGAACTGCACGCTCCGCTACACGATGGTGGATCCGCGATTTGGGTGGAAGCAAATCCACGAACCAGCAGTTGGTAACGTCCCGAGCCGCTCGTATTACTTCCACGCTGAGTCGCAGACGACGACATGGACGCGCCCGGAGTACACGTTTGAGGAAGAGTTTGCGTGCATCAAGATGCAGTCGGTGGTGCGCATGCAGTTGGGGAAGACGGCCTTGTCGCGCATGGTGGAAGCAATGTCGTTCGAGGCAACTGTTCGCGCTGGTGTGGAGCGTGCTGCACAACTCGGTTGGGTCGGTTTTGGGATTGAAGGCATCTCGACGGCCGTCTTCCTTGCGCGTTTTGGACTCGCCAAGTACACGGTAGCGCTGAGCAAGGCCAAGGTTGACGATCTCTATCGCCTCTCGGACGCCAAGTTGAAGAAGCTGGGCTGGACGAAGGAGGAATGCGCGCTGATCAAGCAGTTCCCAGTGCGACTGCTGCCCAAGAAACCACTGAGCAGTGGCTTCACGTCGCTCTCGCCGAGCGACAAGCACCCGTTCAACTTTATCCACTCAGAGCGAGCGCTCACGCAAATGGTGGCCACTAGCTTCCCCAACCAGCAAGGTCGCGTGCTTGGGCTTATCAAGGCCATGAAGCAGTCGACGACGCCCATCTCGTATCGCCAGCTTGAGATGCATCTGCGCAAGTACGCAGGTCGTCCGGACGATGCGCTAGAGAATATCGGTGAGATCGCTTCACTAGACATCGCTACTCGTGCGCCCCAGGAGCGCGCCATCCTTGGTGTCTTTGTTCGTGCTGTGGAGCGCTGCGTCGTCCTCGCTGCCAATCTTCGCCTCAAAGGCCTGCACCGAGAGCTATCGGACGCATTATCTGTGCTAGTGTCGTCAGTGGCACCACAACAGGCACCGGACGACACATCACCGCTCCCGTGGCGCATCTCACCGTCGACGCCGCTACTGCGGACGCGTCCAGAGCGGCAGGCACAGCTTGCACAGCAAGCTTTGGCGCGCTATCCGAGCAAGAACGTCCGCGGGATGTGGGAGCCGGACGTGACGGCGGAGCAGCGCTTATCAGCGGCGCAAATGGCTTTGTATCTTCGCGAGCGGGCGCTTGAGCACGTATTGCGATGGATCCGTAGCGCGCAGTTATGTCAAGCCACGTTCCGCATGCACACGACGCGGCGATGGTATCTGGAGACGCAGGCGTTCCGAGCAGCGCGGGCGACACAGATCCAGTGTCTCTGGCGAATGCATTGCGCGTACGAAGAGCGATCGTTCCTGGAATCCCAGCAGCGCGCGGACTACGAGCAGTGCTACGACAAGAAGACCAAGGAGTTCTACTACATCTACCGCCCGACCAACGAGAAACTCGCGGACGAACCATGCGACCACCTCGGACGGATACTGCCATATCGCCCCATGGTCCAGGACCGTGTGTCCAAGCTCTGGGTGCTCGCATGGCCGCACTTGGATGAACAACGTCGGAAGCAGAAGGCTGGTATGACGAACGACCTCGCCGAGTTCTCACAGCCGTGCAGCATCTGCCACGCGGAGCGCGCCGTCCGCCGGTGTGCCGATTGCACGACACCAAGCGGCGACTTTGTCGATCACTGCTTGGTCTGCTTCTACAACCTCCACGCGCCAGACAATGCTGAGACCAACTGGCACACGTCGTTGGCACTGCATCACAGCAAAGTGCAGGCGTTCCATTGCATCGAATGCAAGCGCTTTGCGACGCAACGCTGCCTGCAATGCAATGAGCACTACTGTGCCCGGTGCTTCCAGCGCGTGCATGCGCGAGGCCACAAGCGCACAGGCCACAAGTGCGAATACTTCGAGGCTATGGCGCGCGTGTGCGTTGAGTGCGAGGCCCGCGTGGCATTCCAGCTCTGTCTCGTGTGCCAAGACGCCATGTGCGAGGATTGCATGACGCGCACGCACCACAAGGGCCACAAAGCTGAGCACGAGCTCAAGCTCATCAAGCAAGCGCTCGAACCTGAACAAAGCTATTGCGAGCAGTGCCACGCTCGCCGAGGTGACACCCGTTGCGAGTTCTGTGCGCGGATGCTCTGCCAGGTTTGTCTTCGAGATCGACACACGCTTATTTGTCCCGAGACCGAGCTGCACGCAAAGAAACTCGCGCTGCTTGGAGATCACGCGTGCGTCGAGTGCGGCAAAGTGGCCGATCGCGAGTGCGTTGTCTGCGGTGATCGGTATTGCAGCGTGCGCTGGATGGGGAATCCTGGGTGCTTCGAGACGTTCCATGCTAAGGGCAAGCGAGCTGAGCACACGTTCCAAATGCTCGAGACGCTTCCAGCCGTGCCAGCCGAAATTGTTGCGCTGGAAGAGAAAGTCCGCCTGAAGCGCCGTCAGGATGCCGAAGACGCTGAAGCCGAGGCCAAGAACATGGCAGCACAGCTGACCAAGGAACTCGAAGCAAGCGACAGAGCGAGCAAGACCAAGCGAGCCAAGAAGAGCAAGTCATATGCCCGTACCCATAGCGGAAAACACGGAGCCGGCCATGACACTTGCACGGCTCCTCGGTGTACAAAGCCGCGAATCAGCAGGGACGTCGCGTTCTGTGTAGGCCATTTGACATCGCAGCACGCGCTCGAAGTAAGCGAAGGTCCGCTTGAGGCAGCTAAGCTGCTTGTCGAGGCTGCCAAGGGCACCAAACCAACCAGTCGCTTTGCTCTACCCTTCGCCAAATTCCTTCCTGCAAAGACGAAGCCGTCATCACCGTCTTCGGGTAAGCGAGAAAAAGGGAAGACTGGTATGCGCGGATCGCCATCGAAAGCGAAGAAGCAACTGAAGGAGCAAGCTAGTGAAAGTGGGAGTCTTCATGCAACAAGTGAAGCACCCGCGTGATTCGTCAGCGATCTCTTCATGTTTCTTTGAAGATCATTGGATCACATGCAATCAAGAAAACTTCTTCACCGCGCTGATGATTCGCAAAGGCGGGCAATCGTGAGCAGCCTGTCGACGTCCTCATCTGAAGCAGCAAGCCAGTCTTCAGTATCGAGGAAGGCACGAAGCAATTGGTCTTCAACCTCCCCCGTGTTCAGCTCAGGGCGAATAGCCTGAATGACTGTATTGGACTGCTGAGCTTCAAGAATATACATAGCTCGGTCGGTGATCCGCTCTGGGACACCTGCAGACGCATCACAATTGCCAAATAAGCTCACATAACCGCATTGAGAATAATCATTGTGTGAGTGTCAAACCGCATCGCTTTGCACTACTGAACGCGCCGCTTCCATTTGAGACACCACTATTTAGTTGATAGAGTGGTGTCTCATCTAAGACTTCGCCAGCGACGGTCATGGCTCGCATATGGAAAAACGACACTGACTGATGGAGTCCACTCGGGGACTCTGTGCTGCTGTCAGAGTTTGTTCGCGTGGACGCGCCTGGTATTCCCAGTATTCCAGGCTCGAAGATTTCCTGTGTCATTCATAATTTGAATGCCAACAGCTACGCTAAACTCGACAATGTATGTACCTACCAGTAGATGCGTCGTGATGACAGCCAGTGGTCCGCCAATAACTCGAGATGACTCTTCCAGATACTCAATTGTGGCTGCCTGCGTCCAACGAGTTCTCAGCCAAGCTATGGTAGAAGTTCTGAGATAGATCGTACCAGCAATGAAATCCCGTCCAGCTCCGCCGTTCCTGCCATCATAGTTAGAACTGGCGTGCACATAGCTCAGCTGATTTCATACCTTTGCCAAACTCGTCAATCAACAAAAGCGATCGAGGATCGGAGTGATTGAGCATTTGAGCAACCTGTAAGGAACGTACAATTGGCCACGGTTCTCTTCGACATGAATACAAGATAGAAATACTTGTCCACAATCAATCGTGAAGGAACTTTGTGACTCTTGGGTAGTTTCTACGCTGCGATGACGATTACGTAAAAAATATAGACAAAATACACGTGCATACTCACCTTTGGATTCGTGTGAATATCTTACTCACAATCCCGCATTGAACTAAGGCTGTATGTTAGAGGGAAGGCTAGCGTTATCCGTTAACCATACATATCTTGCCTTCATCTGCAGCAACGAAGCAACCAATTTGAGCCATGTATTGCAGGAGTCCAAGCGTCTTCAAGTACACCGACTTCCCTGGGAATTGTTTCAGTTTTGTCGCAAACATGTCCGTTCCGCGGCGTATTCTCACCAGATCCATTTCGCCCAGTGATAACTTGAATGACACTTCCGCAACAGCTTCCGATGTTGATATCATTTGAAATGAATTGATCGACCAAATGCTCCTGAAGAGGATGTCGAGCATTCTTTGCCTTTATTCCCAGAAAAGGCTCAATTTTGGGACTAGATACCACTTTCTGTCAATGGCGGCTTCAACTCGTGAATCCTTGACCGAATAGCTCACCGGCTGAAATTGTACTCTCTCGCGCATTTCGCGAACGAAAGAATGCAATCCACGAGAGAGAAAGTCTCGATCATCACTAGCATGGCACGTAAGATGGTTGCGTCTTATCGGACTTGCAATATGCGAACCTTGAATGACATCTTCTTGCTCAATGGTGACCACGCTCAGTTGTTCAATAACGTCTATCTCATGCGCAATATAGTCGAGCTCAGACAAGGTTTTAGACGTTTTTGAGTCATCGTCACCTTTTTGGGCATCCATCATGCAAGCTGAGTGATACAAGCTCTCGGTTAGCGACTACGCCAGCAAAAACCAAACTACAAGCATACCAAATACATCTCCAATCGAATCGTCCAAGTCTCGGCAGCAACTGTCCTGTACGCGCACACACGCGTGTCATCGTGATGAATGCAGTCCAAGCATTTCCTTGCGAAGAACCTTGTAAAAAAATGTCGTGTCGTCTTCTTGGAACTGAAACACAAACTCGGGAATTGTTGTCGCTGAGTCACAGCACACAACATATCCAACTTGCGGAATGTACTGGACAGTGACAGGTGCGATCGTTGGGTGAACTTCTTGGATCTGGTAAGCGATCTCGGTCAAAATCTATGAAAATGAAGAAAGTGTCACACAACATTTATCGGGATCAGCTTTGGTGTACTGACATTGTCGAGGTCTTGGTATTTGTCTCTGGCCTGATCAAGTGCATCTGAAACTCCAGATCTGACAATGACCTCCTTCTCCGAGCGACTCTCTTCGAAGTCGATTACGTTGCGCAACGTGGCACTGAGCTGTAATGGGTTGCCTGACCGTACAGAGTTCGAAATAAGAGCTGGAAGGTCCCCCGTCGAGTTTCTGTCCAGCTCAAACCTTGCACAGGATAAGAGATCAAGAGCCTTTTAGCACGACGCCAACCTAAACTTACTGCATCTGGAGAAATGCTTCTGCTGTGTTGTACAACGAACACCAATCCCGGACAGACGCACTCCGTGTTTTGATTCTGCGAAATACGCCACCAAGATCGCCAACTTGTTTCAATAGCAAACTCTGTTGTTGCTGTGAGAAATAGGCGCGGAGGGCATGAACGGTGCACTTACAACTGATTCCCGCAACGCTTCGTGCTCACTTCTCAGCATGAAGTCCACAGCATCCAACCGTTCATCTATCAGGCCTCGGTCCACGAGAGGAGCCAGCATCCATTTTTGTAGCATCTTGTGGCCGCCCACTGTTGCCGTCTGATTGAGCAATCCAAACAAACTGAAATGCAAAGCGATAAGTTTCGCCGTCTCCCTTGAATACAAGTGCCATAATACCTGAAGCCCTCTTTTGATCGACCTGATCCCTAATGTTGCCGTTAGCATCAAAATTTTTATTGCTGTCGATCTTAGACTCACTTTGACAAGCGAAGGGTGGGGATCCTGTCGTGTCATGTCTAACGTTATTAGCTGGAAACATTCTGCCATTGTAACACGAGAAATCTCACGTCGCAAAATATCTGGAGTGATTCTAGCGAGCGAGAATCGATGTGCATGAAACCATTGAGCACCACCCGCTCTACAGACTTCATGTAAACGCGGGAATATCCATCGAGTTGGTATCCAATCTGCTCAAAGGCACAAGCAATTATTGTTTCCAGCGATTTCCTCACCTTTGCTTTGCTCACGTACTTTGTCGTTCTCGAGGAAGAGGATCAAAGCTGCAACGATACCAAATCAACCGAAATAAGATCATAGCTCAAAGGCGTCTCAGTGTGTGCGCTTTACCTCCGGTGGCCCTTATCATTTCAACTGCGTCGAAATCGAAAACACTCGACAGAAGTTGGTGTGTCTCGTTTCTTCACCGATGCCTTCAGTGACTTTGCTAGAGTACGATAACTAGCACCAAGGCTCACCTTCTCATGTCATTCAGCATTTCGCGATCCATCGACCAGCAATCACCGATGCGAAGAGCCTGAATGCTCTTGCGCGCTTTGATGAAACCATAATCTGAAACATCGTTTTGAGTAGAGTGATGGAGTTGGCACACGTGGCATAACATCCCACCTGTGTGCTGGAAAATGATCGCGTCGAGAACTTCGGTCAAAGTACCATTCTTGATCCTAGATTAAACATTGATGTACTCACCTTGCGAATAGAAATGAGATTTTCTTGCTGGTGTTTGTGATTGATTGTCTTCAGGGCTGGTAGAAGCCCGTCTTTCGTTGCGTTTCTGCTCGATACGAGCACTTCTTGCACACCAAACTGCGTGCACAACTGCTCTAGTACCTGCGTCCAGCATCAATATCCACGACATGACAACATTCATCCCTGTCCATCTTCTCTCACATCGTGCAACTCGTTCGCATCTGTGATGGACATGTGCATGTTCCTCAACGACGACGTTGTCACGTCGAAGATCGCCACACAGAGCTTGCCACGATCGAGGAAGATCGACATCACGATTTGATCGTCGTCGGCCACGTCCTCAACATCGCTCTCTTCCATCTGTTGCTGCGTCGACATGCGCTGTGGCTCTCTCATGGCGCCGCTCATCGTGGCGCTTTTGCGTCGTGGTCGCGCGGGAACTTGCTCTCACCAGTTGCCCTTCAACTTGGTTGGGGGCAGAGTGATTGTCGCTTCGAATCGGTTTTGGCGGGTAGTGGCTGGCGCTTTTTGACAGTTCAAACGGCGAACAACATCGAGCAACTGGAACTGGGAGCAATGGTGAGAGCGCGCTGGACAAGCGCTGTCTTTGGGGAGCGTGCATCAATGCTGACGCGGATGCGGATGTCGCACAGGCAACTGCACAGCTGACCGAGAATGTCATCACGCTGAAAGGCTCGACGGAACTTGTCACCGAGTTCTTCTCGTACGGCATCAACACGTACGTGTGCACTTTGTCTCGATTGAATTTGTCAATCATCCTCACTATTCTGGTCAACAGCATCCTGTATCAGCGTGGTGTATATCCGCCAGAAAGTTTTAAGCAGGTTCCAAAGTATGGATTGAACATGCTGGTCACCGCTGATGAGAAATTGGAAGAGTTTTTCACCAAGTTTCTCTCGCAGCTCTCCAGTACGTCCGTCATCAACTGCATCACCACATTCCACGTCTGGTTGTCACTGACTTTTGATGTGCGTGTGACTTTGAACGTAGATTGGTTGCTTCAAGGTGAAGTGCAGAAGTTGGTCCTTGTGATCACCGGAATCGAGACGGAGGAAGTGCTGGAACGATGGGTGTTCGACGTTCATGCCGAGAAGCCAACACAGTCCGGGTGAGACAAAAGCAACACACCTGCTGCGTACACGCACATGCAGATATTTAACTGATGAGATATTTTCTATTAGCAGCGCCCCAGCGAAGCCACAGAAAGAGATTATGTCGGAAATTCAAGCTGTCATCCGACAAATCACTGCAAGCGTGTCATTCTTGCCCCTTCTTCAGGAGCAATGCACATTCGACCTTTTGGTGTACACAGACAAGAACTCGGAAGTGCCACCAATGTGGGAGCAGTCAGACCCACGGTATATCAAGAACTCGCAACAGGTTCGCTTGCGTTCGTTTTCCACCAAGGTATTGTCGTACTTCCGAGCTCTAGCCTGCAGAAATGCAGGATTGCGGTGGCACACAAGCTGACGTTGCGACTGAATTCATGCAGGTTCACAAAGTCGACGCATTCGTCGCATACAAGGACCCAGAGGCGGACAGTATATAAACTATTTTGCTGGTGGTATCCACCGTTCCAATGCATTACTGTGTTTTAAGTGTTTGAAGACGACCGAACACTGCCTTGATCTCCTTTGTGAAGCCATCCTTGTCGAAGTATCCCTCCTCGTCAAAGAACTTGCCCACGTACAGCTTCTCATCGACCTGCTTTCCCTTGTGGCCCTCAAGCTCCATCGAGATGGAGAAGTTGTCCTGAGCAGGTGGAAAGTCGGAACGAACAATGATCCTGGACCCAATTCCCTGTGTCGACAATGACTAGTGAGCAGTGCAACGCAACGCATCCGGTGTTAGGGACGCCACACACCTTCTTGGAAACACGCGCCACGATATCCTGCTCGATGAAGTGTGCGTACAGGAACAAAAGTCCGTGGATGAAGAAAAAACTGACAGGACCAATGGGCATGAGTCAGTGTGAGTGGTGTCCATGCCAACTCGCGCGACGAAAAGGCCACACCGCGCTGCGCAACGCACCTGCCAACGCACGCAAAGACAATGTGCTCCTCCGGGATCTTCGGGTGCTTGAAGAAATGGGACAGCGCCGCTAAAATCGACGCCAACACCATCAGCAAGATCTTCAGGTTATCCCATCCATAATGAATCGATGTTTCGCCCTCCTCCTTGAAGAACTCGACGATGGTATCATCGAGCAGGTTCTTCACGGCATTCTGGTCATACGCGTCGATGCGCTGCAAATCTACAGCACGCCCAAGATCAGAACCTCTGTGACCTCACATACCAACATAACAACAATGCGTGCGTACCTTTGTCGTCATGGGCGTCGTCCGCGCTGTGGCTTCCGGAGCTGAAGAGAGAGCCCATGGTGGCGCTGCCGCTGCGTCTGCTTCCGTCACTGCCCACGTGGATGCTGCTGATCAAGCGGGGGCGCAGTACCTGCGTAGTTGAGTACCCCGTGGTACATGATGACAGGTAACAGACCTGTGAAATATTATGATGACCGAAGATCAGCCCTGGTGCAACACCACGAGTTGGCGAAGATGACCAAGGCCAAGGCGGTGGACGACGACAGCCGCCGCAAGCCCAAGCGGGCCAAAGTAACGCGCCAGAACTCGGCAGAGGATACGTCCCAGCCAGTACAATCAGTGACAGGCGCCGTGGCTGCCGCAATGGCCTCCCTGGCGCCGACCGGGACGCCAATGTCGGTTGCGCTCAACTCTTTCCGGTCACCCAGTCCGAGCGTGAAAGGTTGGTTGTGGCGACAGATAGTGACGTCTCGTGCCTTGTATTGATGATTGTGCATCGGTAGCTCCAACGCCAAGCTCCAAAGCATCACCAGCGAGCAGATACGACAGTTCCTTGGGATTGCTAACGAGGAAATTCGTGGAGCTCATCCAGTCGTCTCCGAATGGCGACCTGGATTTGAACACAGCAGCCATTTCCCTGGGTGTGCAGGTACCAAAAGTGGATGAGCACGCATGGAGTGATAAGTTATTGACGTAGAAGTGTTTGATTTGGTATCAGAAACGGCGAATTTACGACATCACCAATGTGTTGGAGGGCATTGGTCTGATTGAGAAAACGTCCAAGAACAACATCCACTGGAAGTATGTGACGCATGACGTGCTGTATGGAAGATTTTCCACATGATGATCTCACTGATTGTATCACGCAGAGGTTCAAGTGGATCCATCGGTACAGCAGACAACTACGAGGACATGGAAAGCATTTTGCAGACAATCGCCGATTTGATGAAAGAGGAAAAATTGTATGATCAGTACATCAAGACCGTGAGCCAGAATATTCGACGACTGTACGACGAGGATGCCTTTGACAAAGGCAGCTTTGAGAACTTGTCCTATGTAACACATGAAGATATGCGGCGTCTGGATTGCTTTCGAGACCAAAGTGTCATGGCAATCAAGGCGCCGCCGGGCACGACACTAGAAGTTCCTGATCCCGATGAAGGAATGCCTCCAGGCAAACGACGATTTCAGATTTTCCTCAAGTCCAACGGCAAGTTCTTTCGAGTTTATCGATTACAGTACAACCGTGCGTTGCTGACAATCCGATGCGCTATAATGCGCAGACGGCCCAGTTGATGTCTACTTGGTCCGACAGCTTTCTGGGGAAGACGATGTCACGTGTAAACATGAAAGCTCACCACCATCCAGACCCGCCGTGACCGGTCAACAACCACCAGCATTTGATCAGGTTCGTCGCGATCGTTGGTGATCTGGAAAGGCATTGTTGATCACTTAATGGCGTCTTGGTGCGTGTAGAAGTCGTACGATTCCGATAGCGGACTGTTTCGACTAGCGCCATTGAAGGTTGGAGAACCAGCAATGATTTTTTCACAGTGCGCTTAATCATGCTAACATTTCGGGTGCTGTGCAGGCGGATCCAGATTTTTGCTTCAACCTCGACGAGAATGAAGGCATATCGGACTTCTTTGCCGATTGTCCGTGAAGCAACCAACGCACCGCGACGACAGAGTCGACTGAGCTCGGTCGGGTTGGTGATGCGAACGTTATGTTATTTAAGCAGAACGGAAATCTGCATCAACAGTGATCAAACTGTTCGAACGTGAGGGGTCTGAAGTAATCGTTCGATGTGAGCTTGATCCATCCTTTGTGCGGGATGAGCGAGAGTCACTGACAGCGCCTGGAAATTAAAAATGGCCAGTCAGACACGCGATTGTGTCTCCGCACTGCATTCATCGCCAACTTACCTGGTGCAGGCGTTCTCTGGAATCACCCGAGTCAAACACAAGGCTGTCCGGTGAACCTCTTGTCAACGCATGAAGCACCTCACTGAGTGCGCCAACTGCGTGATCGGGAGTCCACGCAACCACATCGATGTAGCATTGGCGACGTTGCATCGCAGTGTCATCAGAAATGCGAGTGGAAATGCCTTCCTGTGCGTCAACTCTGCAAACCAACAACACGCGATCGACATGCAATGACGTGGGCTAAATCGAGGAAAAACGGACGTGGTGTGAGAACCATCGTGGAGGATTTCGCCTTCTTCAGGAGATCAGACACACCTGACAAAGTTGTTTCCCACAAAAAGTGACCGCATCATCAACGATGTCGTGCAGGGCTTCCAAGCTGCACTTGTTGTGCGTCTCGAACACAGCAGCAAGGACTCTTGACAGAGCTTCCATGTCACGAGTGAACTACTCCACGATATTTGCATAGGTTGATGGTCATGGTCAGTGCAGCTGCGCAAGCATACTTCGTGGGCGGAACGCTCACCTCATGTAGCACGCGAGACTGTCTGTCTGCCGCCATTGCGATGCCAATCTGGTGCTGGAGTAACAGCAATGAGCGCCCATACATTCATGACCAGACTGATGCGAATGGGGAACTCACCTCACTGTTCATGTGCAGTTTGACGCGCACGATGCGCTCCAACGCTTGGCGGATCCACTCCTCCGACTCGCCCATGCCAGCCACACATATCATCTGACCACGCAAGAAGTGTTCATCACGTGCCCCTGCATCGAGCACCACGCGCGCAGCCGACGCACCAATCGTTCAGGCGCGACGGCATGTTGAACCTGCCGAGCGCCTTCTCCTCGGGTCGTTGTCATCCCAGTCCAGCGACACTGATTGGACCGTCCCTTGGTCGTCTCGCAATGCCAACCTCGATCACCCCACAGAGAACAAATTCAATTCGCTGGACATGATCAAGATCCTATGTTACCATCGATATTTGAACGTTACTCAAAAACTGCACGCTACACTGTTCCGCATTGTTATGGCTTATCTTTATCGGCGCCTGTGGCTGGCCGATTCATCATGGCGATCGCTGTGTACTTCATCCCCACGTTCCCAAACTTCTTTTTGCGCTCTTCTGCTTCACGCTTGCGCTCTTCCAGCTCTTCAGTTCGCTGTTTCCAGTACGCCTGCTTTTTCGCGCGGTCTTCCACCATTTTGCGGAACGATTTGTTCTGTGACACTGCTTCGCTGGATTCATCCAAATCCACGCTGTCTTCACACAGGAGCTGTAGATTGGTTACCTGGTGTAGAGACAACGTCAATGAGCGAATGAAGTCGTTAGAATGTGTGTGCATATTCCACTGCGTCAGTGCTCTCACCCATGCGTCACGAATTTCTTGTGAGTCCGCCTCGACTTCGAGCAAACAGTCGCCTCGTTG
Source organism: Lagenidium giganteum (assembly GCA_002286825.1). Lineage (NCBI taxonomy): Eukaryota > Oomycota > Peronosporomycetes > Pythiales > Pythiaceae > Lagenidium > Lagenidium giganteum. The sequence continues at coordinate 229,331 of NSDO01000026.1, forward strand.
TGACATAATGCTAATGCCGGTTGTGCCTGGATGAAGAAATCGAGTCCACGTAGATGTATTGTGAGAGACTCAGCAGCTTCTCCAAGGACTCAGCGAAGGTGTCACCTTGTGTCTTGATGAGATTGACATCGTTGACATCGATTCGCGTCGGATCTTTGGTCGATTCATGGGGTTTCCAAATTAATCTGCGTTCGCCAACACACTGCGTCAATGGAGCTATAAACAGAGGAAAAGGTTGCAGATAATAACGCGCCATCTTTCCACATACGTTTGCTCGTCAGAACTGAGTTTGAGATGGATCGCCTCGGTGCCGGACGAGATACCAAGCAGGTATTTCTTCCGCTTGAACACCTCCCCTACTCACGATTCGGCAATTCAGTCACGTCGATAGCATGACGACAACGCGACGCACACGATGACACCTTGCTGCAGTATCAGCAACCGCTGCGAGTGCTCCTTTTGCGTGCGGCATTGCTCCAAGCAGTTGAGGTTGCCCATGATGATGATGATGATGAGATGACCAACTGAATCAATCATCTGCATCGGTTGGGCATGCTCGCAGCGGGTAAATTTGGTAATTACAACAACGAAAGAAAACAACTAAATGTCCATCGGCAATACAATCCTCGATGCTACTAACGTACTGTTAACTCGTGCTCGTGCGGCACCAATTCCGAACTCGACACTCTAATTGCCGCCAAACTGGAACATGCTTGGCTGGTCGCCACCAGTGCCAAACTGGAACTGTTGTGCTGAGGCATCGGCGGTTGGCGCCAGGTTGTCCTCCACGTCTTCCTCACCCTGGAAGTAGAGCTCCACGATCTTCATCGACTTGACGTAGACATCTGCAAAGTAGACATCGACCAGGTCAGCACACGTCTAACCGGAACTCGACACGTCCAGGACAGGCATCGATACCTTCGTGGCTGTGGTACTGGAGCGTCTGGATCTTGTTAACACCGTCCGCTTCGTCGATGCGGGTGGCGATCTCGTTGAACTCGCCAGTCTTCATCTGCTCGCCAACGCGGAGGATGTTTTCGAGGCCTTCCAAGGCGACGATGATGATCTTGGTGTCCTTGACTTCGAGCAAGTCGCAGAATGGCTTGATGCAGCCTAAAAGAGACACAGACATGACTGTGAACACGACGTACCCACCTACCACATGGTCAGCGCTCTGTGCGTACCCATTTCAACGAGCTTCATGATCTGTTCAGGGCTGCCGCCGGAAGTGGCGTTCGACACGGCCCACGCAGCCTCCTTGCGGATATCGAACTCGGCCGTCGACAAGAAGTTGATCAGCGATGGGAAAATATCAGCCTCGATGACGTGGTTGATCTGCTCCTGGTTGCCGGCCGTGATGTTGGACAGCGTCCAGCACGCTTCCTTGCGGATGCCCTTCTTTGGGCTTTCCATCAAAGCGCGAAGCGATGGAAGGGCGTTCAAGTTGATAATCACCTGTGTCTGCAAGTCGTCACCCGTGACGATGTTGCCCACGGTACGAAGGGCTGGAGTCTGGACGGATGGGGATGGATGCATCAGGAGCTCAACAATGCGACGGCACACACCGGCCTCGATGACAGCCTGGATCTTTTCGTTCGAACCATCCGAGAGGTACGACAACGCCCAGCAGGCGTCGGTAAGGACTTCCTCGTCCTGGACGTAGATCAACTGGCCAAGCGTCAAAAGCGCAGGAGCGACGAGCTCGAACTGTGGCTGAGGCTTGCCACGGCAGAAGTTCGACAACGTCCACGTCGCGTTACGGAGCATCGTTGGCTTCGAGTGTTCTTGCTGCAGCTGCGTCAGCAGTGGGCGCAGGGCACCGCATCGCAGCACCATATCTCTGCATTCGATCGAGTCACCAGCAATGTTGCCAAGGGCCCACACAGCCTGTTCACGGACATCGTCGTTCGTGGACAGCAGCAGCTGGCAGAAAATTGGGACGGCGCCACTGTGAATCACAACTTCAGTGTCCGACGACGTGCCCGAAGCAATGTTGGTGAGCGCCCATGCGGCTTCGAACTGGAGGGTTGGCAGGTCTTCACGCATCAAGAACTCCACGAAGTGTGGCACGACACCAGTCTGGATCACCTCACGGATTGGAGGATTGCGTTCTGTGGACACCATCAAAGTTGTCAATGACCGCGTTCAGCATCCACTAGTCAGAGTGGCAGAGGCTCACCAATGGAGAGGAGCTTGCGGAACTTGGTGACCGCGTCCAACTGAAGGGCTGGATCCTGCGATTTGACGCCCTGGACCATCATCGGCAGCTCCGCCAACTATTACCAATACCAGCACAGATGTGAGCAACTTCGTCATTGGCAGAGAAGATCATGCAGCACAACGAAAGACCGCTGGCTGCATTGATATGCTCGTACCCGCTGAGCAAGGCTGACATCCATTGGCGGTTCGGCGCCCATTGGAGCACCCATCGCAGGCACCTCAGTACCCTACCACACCAAATCCAGACTCGAGTGAGCACATATCCGCGGCAACACAGCACCACCAACACAATGTTCGAGAATAACTGTGTCATACCATTCGACGGCGCTGGTTCATGCGGTCCTCCTTAATAGTTTTGCGGATCTGCACGGTGGTCTCGGAGCGGCGGCGGCGGATCTCATCGGCATCGATGCCCTTCTTGAAGTTGCTCTTGCGCTCGGGCGCTTTTCCTCCGGCGTTGAAAGACATGGTGCTGGGTCGCTCGCTGCGTCACTTGCCGTCTTGCTCCTCTTTCTTCCTCGTGGTTGTCGGCTGCTGGCGCTTGGCTTGGGTGGAAAAGAACGAGCCAAAACCTCGCCCCACCTCGAAAACGAGGTTTTATGCAATGGAGCAAACGGGCCCCATGTCGTAGACCCGCGGGTTGATTGTCCCGCAAACCCGCGACTAGGCCGACCCATGTGGTTTCGTCGAAAGGGCACGGGCACAAAGCAGAAGCGAACGCAGCAGGAAGCCCGGAATGGCGAGTTCTCAGCCGACGGCTGGCGGCCGCAACGTGCTGATCCACGTGTTTGATGAGTACCGCAAGCAAGCGAAAGACTTTGTGTGCCAGCGAGATGTGTTGTTGTCCAAGATGAAGTACTTCCAGGCGTATTTGAACCAATCGAACGAGAACGACGAGATCGACATCTCGGTGCATTGTGATGTCGAAGTGTTTGAGTGGCTGGTGCAATACATGCAGCAGACTGATGCAAGCTGGCGACCGCGCATATCCATGGAGAATATTGCATCGATCTTGGTATCGTCCGAGTTCTTGCAGATGGATGCGTTGGTGGAGGAATGCATTCAGTTTATCACCTCGCAGATGCAGGACTTTTTGCAGCTTCGGGTGGATTTTGGGTGCCTCTCGGAGAGCACCATCGCGCGTATTGCACAACGTTGCTCTGCAGAAGAGTTGGAGCAACTACACGATCCAAAAGACAAGATCTTGTCCAAGCTGCAGCGGCGAAAGCTTGATAACCTCGTCAATGCGCTGAGCGACGAAGGACGCATGCTCAAATGTGAACAGTGTGGTGTGCTCTATTTGCGAGAGCACAGCGACAGACTCATATGCCGGAACAGCGTGCGTACCATTGGTATGCACGGCGAACTGATTGCACTGCACCGTGCCAGGTTGGAATGGAACCTGCGCGACTTCGTGCAGGATTTGGTGACCGAGAAGCAGATCTCCTGGAGCGCAGCGTTCTGGTATGTCTGGGCGAGCACGCAGTGCTTTCGCTGCTCAAGCTGCAAGCAACATTTCAATCTGCTGGAACAGAAGCGCTGCATCTTTCACCCAGGTCAACTCACCACCACGGCGCCAGACGCACGCTACTCGTGCTGTGCAGCCAAGGCATTCCACATCGATGATTTCCTCGTAAGTGGCTGCAAACTGCGAGACCATACTCCAGCCATCACTGGAAGCTCGCGCTCACTGAACAAGGAGCTTGGAAGCGGTCGGGCGCCGTCCAATCTGCAGGAGATTGTCAACATGTGCGACACCACCATCCGGGCGGCGTCGCCGGCCACGCGAGACAATGGTGGCCTTCAATTGCAGACATTGTTCGAATGGCCAGAATCACCGGAAATGAGCGAGGTCGAGGCCTGTCTGGCCATGCATGTGAAAAAAGCGCTGTCCGATTGCCCGTCACCGCGTCGCCGCCGTCAGTGGCGGGCGTTGCAGCTCCAAGAAAAAGATCGCATTCGGGTCCACCATGTCACCAAGCGGTTGCTGGGGCTGAGGAAAAACCTTGCGTCGTGAGTGAGGTTTATTTCCACTGGGCCGTGTGTGGTGCAACACCACAAAGCGACATTGGCAATCAATCAGAAGCGTCGTCATGAGCCGGTGGCGCCAGCAAGCGCGCGACGCGCTGTTCCGATGCCACGTCGGCAACCTCCGCATCTCGGGCGTGATGGCGCGCTCTACCGTGCAGAACGCAGCGCAGCGATGGCATCGGCCCAATAACTCGCCAGCGAGTCAGCTGTGGGCCGAATACATGGCTGGAACGGTCATGCTCAGCTCGTTCTACAAGGGCCAAGAGCGCATTAAGCTGACGATGCGCGGCCAAGACGTGCATGAAGTCTACGTCGAAGCCATGGCTGCTGGCGAGGTGCGTGGCAAGATTGATGTGCGCGATCCGTCCGCAACGTCCATTCCGCTGCAACAAGGTTCGAGAATATGATCCTTCTCTGGCAACGAGGTTTGCTCAGACGCGTTCTAAGCATTTCGTTTCTCGCAGGTGAAATGCAAGTCGCGAAGATTCTTTATGGCGCGGCCAAGCCGTATACGACAAGCATTCGCGCTATTGGTGTGCCGGAGGCCGATTGGCAGAGCTTCTATGATGTCTCGGAGCAAGTGCCGACCATTGTGCGCATCAACAGCGCTTTTGACACGGAGGACGTGAGCTGCTGTGGCCTGACGATTCAGAAGATGCCTGAAGAAGCGCAACATGATCACCAGTATCAACTCGACGATCTTCGATTCCAGAACAACGAATTTGACGCGTCTTTGATCAACAACAGCAGCGACTTGATGGATTACCTGAACGAACTCATTCCGAAAGCCGACTTATCCGAGAAGAATTGTCGCCGCGTGCCCCTCGACTTCTTCTGTCGCTGCTCAAAGAAGAATTATGCCACGCGCCTCCAAGAGCTGGGTCGTGAGGAGCTGTCGAAGGTCGCGATGGAAATGGGTAGCGCTGGTGTCGACCTAACGTGTCACTTCTGCAACGACGCGTATCATTTTTCGTCCGGCGAGTTGGATGAACTGCTGTCATCGCTACCAGCGGGCAACAGCTCATGAGCCTAGAGAGAAATACCATTAAAATGCAATGCAAGATCCACGTTGAATACTAGATAAGCTCTCAAGCGTTGATCACGACACCTATTCTATTGCAACAATTAGCCCTCCTGGCCAAACTCCTGAGTCCACTTGACGAAGCGTGTCAGCTCATCAGCTGCCACACTGGACGCCGAATGTTCCATCGCCTTGCGGAAATCGTTCTGCACCACACCAACGAACATTGTCAGAAGCTGGTATCAATGCCACTCGACATTTCGAACCTACCATCGAAACCATAGGAGGTCGCAACTTTTCATCCGAAAATCCTCGCTCAGGCAAGTCATACAATCGCATTCGCAGCGATCCGCACCGGCGACATGGTGCCTTACAGTCTTGGCAAGTCTTTGGGCAAGATGAAAGCTTCATATGGCAATAAGCGCAAGGAGGATCATCGTCACAAGGGGTCAGGTACGCTCCGTTGCGTGTCGGTCGAGCGTTTTCATCGCACTGGAAAAAGACAGCATGTTAGCTTGGACTTGTCCGAGAAATTGAACGGCAGTATCTCTCACTCGTTGGAAAAATTGGGCTTGCTGGCATTTACGTAGTGGCTCCATCAACGCCTCTCTCACGAGCACCGACATATCAGAACCGGAGCAACTGGAACAAAAGCGTTTAGCGCTCATTCACGTCACGTGGGCAACTAAAGATGCCGTTCTTACCCCTCTGTCTTCCGTGCAATCTCCGCCAAGTCATTCTCGGTAAGTCCATGCGGGGTGTCTCCGAGGTGCAGCTTGAGCATCACTTGGCGAGCTTCCATTTCTGGGAGAGGAATATAGATACGCTTTTCGAAACTACAAAAGCGCGATAGTCAGTTCCATGGTCACGAACGCATTTCATCCAGACCATTGGTAGCCCACCGTCGTCTCATTGCTGGATCGAGTTCCCAAGGAACGTTTGTTGCACCCAACACGAGGATACCGTCGTGCGAGGAGCCCACACCTTGCATTTGCACGAGAAACTCTGTCTTTATCCGTCGAGTCGAGTCGCTTTCACCCTCTGACCGATTCGAGCACAACGAATCGATTTCATCAATGAAAATAATGGCGGGTTTCTTCTCACGCGCCATGTCGAACAAATTCTTGACGAGCATGATCACAATCATACATAATGTGAGACTCTGCCTTTCTATTCCTCCCAAAACATATCGTGATCGCACTTTTCACTCTCGCCCTGCCACTTGGAAACCAGCTGCGACGACGACACCGCGAAGAATGTCGAGTCGGCTTCCGTTGCCACTGCCTTTGCCAAGAACGACTTGCCGGTACCAGGAGGCTACGACAATAACAAAACCTGTGTTGTCAGGCATCGCTTTTCCCAATGGCGCGATTCATTGTACTTACGCCATAGAGCAAGATGCCCTTCCAGGGACGACGAGTTCCAGTGAATAGTTGTGGGAAACGAGCGGGCAGAATCACGGCTTCTTTCAGCGCTTCTTTGGCAGAATCCAGACCTGCCACATCATCCCACTTGATGTTCGGCTTTTCAGAGATGACAGCAGCTGGTTGTGGACACAACATACAGTCAATCCTTCAAGTCGAGTCGGGGCAGTCTACGGCTCGCCGTGTAGGTCGCTTACATGCAAGTGAGCCTCGCAGTTTTGTTGTCTCTGCATCTGCTTCCTCATCGTCGCTCTTGTCGCCTCTATCGCCGTTGGACACAACATCCAAAGTTAGTTGAACGTGCACCTTGCACGCAACTGCGACACTCAGCCTACCTCTCCAACTCGGCCGTGCCTGATGCGGACACGGGCTTCGCAGTCTTCTCCAACATCGTCCGCAGTTGCTCCGCTCGCGTCATGTATCCTTCCACGCGCTTCATGATGATATCGCGGGACGTCGGGTTCTTCTCATCTGCACCGAGCCATCACATCACGCATGAGCTTCTTCACCTTCCTGGCAGTGTGACATACGCGCGTACATTTGACTCCGACCACAAAGTGTTCGAGCGACTTCTTGTACAGCCGGAAGGCCTCTTCGTAGTTCTTATTGTTGTCCTCCTGAATCGCCTGCGTGACGATCTCGATCGCCTGCGGGATGAACTTGTTCTCCATCGTGGCGTGGCGTGGCGTGGCGTGGCGCGCACCCGCAATGACGTTCTGTGCTCGCTCTCGGGTTCAGCACAGCAAGGGCCACTGTTACGCGCTACACGGTACTTACCGTGCAGAGTGATGGTAATGTCCTGGCAAGCCACCGGGCGTTGGACTTCAACATAGCATGGGCAGCAAACACTCGAAAGGCGCCGTGCGGCGCGAGCTGCGCCCGATCATTCCGCGCGAATGGAGCGACCTGGAGCAGCTCTATGCGCGCTACCAGCTCGAAGTGTATCGGCAGCAGCTGCACGATGCCAACCTCGCGTATTTCATGCCACGACCGCTATTTGTGCATTTGCTGAGCCAGCTTTGTGGTGACAAAGCGACGCTGCTGGCCATATTCCACATCCTCGACCACCAGGACCAGCAGCGCATTGCTGCCATCGACTTCTTCAGTGGCCTCGTGCTGGTCATGCAGGCGAAAAAGACGGCAAAGTTTGAATGTGAGTGGCTGGGTCACGCGAGGAGATTTTAGTGAGGAGACTGACACTGCCGACCGCACAGTTTTGTTGGGATTGCTGGATAATGGCGGGCTGAAGGAGCTCAATCTTTGCGAAGTAACGATGGTGCTAATGGCAGCTGCACGAGGTGTGGCCATGTTCAAGACGCTGCCGCAGATTCGCCATGAGCTGCTGCGCCACCTCGCCAAACGTGAGTTGGGAAACAATTTGTTGTGCATCTCAACCCCACCGACCTTGCTCGAAATATGACGCAGGACTCATTGGTGACCACAAAGATATTCCCCGCCAGGCTGTCGTTTAGAAAGCGATGGCGGATCCAGAGATTGTTTTCTTCATGAACGACCTCGAACCGGTGGGTCATTTGTTGCATTCCGTGCCCGGACAGGTCCCTCACACGACCGTATCTACAGCAAACAGCGACAACGGCAGATGGGTTATTGATGCAACAAGCTCAATTGACGCGATCTTTTGCTGCTGTTGATTATCGTATCGCTCGTATCGGTACGTAGCATCAGTTTGGGCGACCCCAGAGAAAGCGGTAGTTGAACGCAGGTTGTACGCAGAGGCTTTGGCGAAGCGACCTCCAAGCGCAGAATATTTTTATCCTGCACCACTGACGGCTCCCAGCAAGATGGAAAATCGCCTTGCAAGTGTGGAAATACTACATCGAAAGCTACAAAATGTGTTGAGCCCCCCGCAAGCTGCAAAAGCTGCATCTAACGCGCCTGGGGGTGGAAGTACGGGAGATCTAATCACCTTATCAACAGACCCAGTGGACATACGGCGTCACATCAGTTACCGAAGTCTTCAGCGAATGATCCATCGGATTTCAGATGGAGTGTTGACGATGACACTTTGTGAGGTAGGCCCAGTTAAATGGCATTTGCAATCTCGTTGCTCACTCGTTACTCTCTCGTGCAGGCTGAGTCACTGATGCGGCAAATGTCTGTGAATCAACTTGGTCAAGCAAGAGTTGGAGATATTGTTCGAGTGATGAAAAATTGGCTTTGGGAATCCCGACAAGAACAAGTAATGTATTGGGAGGAAATCGCGAACGTATTTGAGAAGCAGGCGAGTCGACTTCGAGCCTCCTTCGACAGCTTGAGAAAATCACTCAAAAGTTGTCGTAAATCGCGCGAAAAGCACCCAGTAAATCCTATTGACGACAGCAGGTTTGCCAAAGAGTCTGATATTAACTACACGGCAAAGCTACGGATTGCACAAACCTCGAAGCCAGAGAATCAGAATTCGACGTATGACTCAAAAAATCTGAGATTTCGACTTGGTTTGTACTCAGCAAAATACGATGAGGAGTTGCAAGATAGCAAATCGGAGAACAACCAACAATCTCGTCCGATTCATACACCAAAAGATGAACCAGTCATTGAGCACGTGACTGCTGATACATCGGTCGGAGTGCTGTTCGAATTTGCAATTTGGGACACGATGACTGGTAAATCCACCCATGAATGTTGGAGAAAGGATAATGCTGACATCTTCGTGTTCGTGTTGTCAAGATGAAGAAGGAATGGACATGGCACATGCAATCGAATCTTTTATCACTGACGCCCGGATCTGGTGTTTCTTCGATTTCATTTGCTCCGAGTGTACAGGTGACTCACGCATTATCGTTAAAAACCGCTCGGCCCGTAGTGGGCAGCTAATCATCTATGACGCAGTTAGTATTGCCGAATCGGCTAGGACAGGTCATTTATCTTCGCTGCCAGGACTTGCACCATCCAGATTTTTGCACATTTACCTGCGCTTTCACGTGGATATCCTGGAAGACATCGAAGTAAGTGACTCCCTGTCAACAAAGCCGCATACTTTTGGGTGATATCACCTTAGGCAAACTTGGGGGTGGTCCCTAGCGATCTCATTCATCATGCATACTTTATCGGAGAGTTGGAATCGTCTGCTTCAGTCATCTATCAGCGATCCATCGATTTAGTGCGCACACTTCACTCCATGTCACGACTTGAAAATCGTGATCAAATCCTTGCGTACGTGTTTGACCGATTCAACGTCAGCAAAACTGGGCAGCTCGGTCTTGAAGTAAGAACTCTATGGATCACCGCCTGGCTGTCTAAGCTCACGCTTGATGATAGGAATTCAATACGTTGCAGCAAGCATTGCATCGAGCCGCTTTGGATGAATCAGAGTTTGGTCAAATATTCAACAACGCTCAAGAACTATCATTCGAAGAGTTCTTAGCTTGCTTTGAAGGATGCGGATCCGAGGAGTTGGCAACGACGCTGAGTTTATTGGGAATTGGTACGGGACGTTTTAGACTCAAGTGATACGTAGACTGACTGAATCGCCTCTTGCTCACAGGCTCACTCAATGATCTCATTCGCGGTATTCTCTCGTTTGAGGTGGTTTTTCATGAGCCTTCGCTTGCTCCACTGCAATCGTTATTGAGCAAGTTGCGGTGGAAAGAGCGCGTGCAGAAACTCTTGCTCTGGATCAGTCGAAATACGGCTGATTGCGGTGTTGATTTGTCTTTTCCTAACTTGGCGGCCTGCCTGTCTTACCTTCAATTCGAGCCGGCAAGTGTCATTGGGGCTCTGACTAGCCCAAAGCTGTTGACGGCGACGATGACTTTTTTTCGCGAGTTCCTTACACCACGACACAAGGAACATCCTCGTGGGAGGCAATGTCGCAGTATGCTGTGCTCATTGGAAGAGGAAACCTCCAAGACGGCGCAGCAGCTTGACTTCGAAGACCAGTCACGAAGTTTTGTTTCGGGCACAAGCGCTGCCCGGATCGATCTCTTGCAGAAATGCTTGGTGATGCTCACATTGAGCCAGAAGTGGATCGCTGGCCTCGAATTTGTCGAAGTTCGCGGGAAGAACATGCGCGCAGTCCTAGAAATCGACAATCTCCATTTCCCTTTGACGCCTGTGTGACGCATATTGGGCTGTCTATTCTTGGCCAAGCGAAGCAGCAGCCGAGCTCGCACTCAAGAAGCAGTTGATGGCGACACGACAGCACATGGCGCGGGCGCCCATGTAGTGAGATTTCGGAGAAGCGATGGCAGCCGCCGACAGTGAACAGGGGGGTATTACTTGGAAGGATCCGGAAGCCTCGGCATTGTTCGAGAGTGCCGAAAAGGATCGTATCCGTGGGCAATATGGCGATGCTATTCCTAAGTTGGAGCAGGCAATTGAGGTCAGCAGCAGCGCACAGTCTTCGCGTTGATTATTCGTTCTCTCATATTGTAGCCGATAGTTGGAAGGAGATACAGCGACGCTATGGGGAGCGTTGGCTGCGGTTCAATATCAGCGTTGGCAAGCATTAACGACTACAATGCACAAACCTGGCACTCCATCTCAATTTGATCCGAGCGATAATAAGAACAGCGTCGCTGGAGGGAAAATGCTCGTGACCCAGTATCTCCAGGTACGAAGAAAGGTGAAATATGATCGTGCGCTATCACAGCTCATCTACTGATACCCACCAGGACGCGTACAGCACGTTCATTGTTGCAATGGAGTACTCGGAAAACAAAAACAACCCTGACCTGTTGATGAATCTCGTCCGTGTCTACTTCGAGTTTGGCTCGTATCGCGGTGCACTGTCTGTTTGCACGGTGCTAATCGAAGGCTTTCGTCACTTCGCACGTTGCAATGAGGCGATTTTTTTGTCGGCTGTGACGGCAAAAGCTCTCGGACGACATCGCGAAAGCGCAAATTACTTCGAGTACTTGGTTGAGAAACCCCCTCATCGACTTCAAGTTTACGTTATGTACTTGTTGGCAGCACAGGAGCTTGAAAAAGTTCCTGGCCTTGCTGAGAATGCTCGTGAGGCGTTTGCCGAGGCCTACAAAAATATGGTGAAGTCTACACCGGCAACAACGTCCGAGAAAAATGCCCATGCAATCTTTAAAACATCGAAGAAGGGCGAGAATGTACGAGTTCAGCAATGGTATCAAGATGATAACACGTGGTTCGATTTAGCCCGCCGAATGATGCAGCTAAACTACCCAACTCTCGTCATCTCAAGTCTCACTGTCGTCCGACAACGTGCCGGAAAGATGCCATTTGAGTTTTGCATGATGGAGGCAGTGTGCCATTTTCGACTCAACAAGCTTGATGAAGCCGAAACTGCTTGCAAGGATGCTATGGTCGACAACTACTATTCTCTTCTTCTCCGTGGGTTTCTGGGTGCGTGGAATGATGAGTGGCGCCAGCAATATCAACGTGAGCATGTTGCAAGTACTCGCATCAAGGATGCCATCAGGTTGTTTCGGTGGCGAATGAAGTGGCGAACTACGGTGGTAAGTTTCGTAAATTCGTGTCTTCCCTATTGTTTGTCGCTGATTAGCCCACCTGATTGAGACAGGAGTTGGCGGTCAAAGCGTGGAGAAATCGGCAGGCATCCGTTATTCAGGGGGCGTGGAGGATATACAAAGCGAAAAGTGAGCTTGCCGACCTCAAGTTGGCCAGAAGAATGAGAGAGCAAAAGGATAACGAAGTGATGGGGACTCATGACATGCTGTTGGTGATGAAAATGCTCAACGCGGCCGCTGTACAGATTCAGTCGCTGCAGAAGATCTACGTTGCCAAGAAAGAACGAAATTTCCGGAGGCTTTTGCGTGACAAACATTCGCATTTGATCGCGAAGTTTGGGGCGCGTCGTCGTGTCATCGGTGTACAATACGCGTTTTTTCGATGGACAAAATTCAGAGACTACCGTAAACAAGAACGTGTGAACACTGCGAGGATGATTCAGCGCCAATTCCGTGCATATCGAAATCGAATAATGGTTCAAAAGCTCATGGAAGCCAAGCAGAACCTAGAACGATTCATGGCACTACTGATGGGTAGACGCTCACGCTACCTTCAACAAGATGTATTTGAGGCTTGGGTACGCTTCGTACACGTCACCCGTGAAGAAAAGCAAGCTGCTGCAATTCGCATACAATCGTGTGCAAGGGTTTGGCTCGCTCGCAGGCGGTATCAGCGGACGTTGCAGCGACACCTGAAGTCGCTGGATCTTGTCAAAGACATGCTTCAAGGCCGCCAACAACGTCTGCTTCAAAAAGTATGGCAAGCTCTGGCATCCCATGCCTTTTTTCACCGAACGCTGAAATATCGGAGCGCTAGGGCAATTCAACGACAAGTTCGAGGAATGTTGGCCAGAAATCGAGTGCGCAAACTACGCTCCCATAACAAGCGTGTTGAGATTGTAGTTCGTGCAATGCGAAAGAAAGGGAAGCTACAACTACTGAAGCGGGTGTTCGATGGTCTGACCATGAATGTCGAGATGAATGTAGAAGAGCGCGACGCAGCAGCGACTGCCATACAACGAATTGCACGAGGACGCCGCGCACGTCGGCGGGTCCAAGTCATTCGAGAATGCAATGCGATTCTGGAGTCGTCAGATCTGACGCTGAAGAATCGTCCACCTGAATGTGTGCTGCGTGTATGTTTCCTGGTGCTAGTGCGCCTGCCTGCGCGAGCGGCGCACGAGCGCCAAGTGTCAGCATCTCGCATTCAGCACCTTTTCAGAACATTCAGCCGTCGAAAGCGCTTTCGCAATGCGTTGAGGAAAGCTCTCAAACGCCGAGCGATTCTGTTTCAACTTCAAGCCAACTTCCAGAAAATTGCTGAGTTATTCTTCCGACAACTCAAGATGCTTGCTGAAGCGCGTCGCTTTCGACGAAATCGAGCTGCACGGAAGATCCAACGTATGGCTCGCCACTGGATGATCTATCGGCGATACCAGAAGGTTTTGAGCGGCAAGGCCAGGCGCGATGAGTTGCTGCAACAATGGATCGTGAAGAAGCGAGCAGAAAAGTTGTTCTCGTGCTTTCATCGATGGTCTACCGATGTCTTCGAGGCTAAACGACAGCGAGTGGCCGCCGCATGTCGTATCCAACGCGCCTACCGCACGCGCATTACCACTCGCCAAGCTCGCAAGACAGTCGCGAAACGCGCTGGTCAGCTGCGGTTGCTTGAAACAGCGCAGCAAAAGCCTCTGGAACGCGTGTTTCGCGCGTGGGAGGCACTGCTGATCGAGAAGAGTATACTGGCGATTCGCAGTAACACCGTTCAACGTTCACCTGCGGATGCCAAGCGCTTATTGTGGAATGGCGGTCTCCGCAAGTCGATAGATGACTCTCGAAGTGTCGAAGAGGTACGGTGTCGTTTGTGAATGCGTCGTGTGTGGTGGCTGATCGTCATCGTGTCATAGCGTGCAGATCTGCCTTCCCTGGTTTTCTACGCCCTGCTCAATCGTGTGCGGGCAAGTGGAATTTGCCAACTGTCATACAAGTACGTAATCTGCTCAGTGCACGCTGTCGGTATGCTAACCTGTGCGATAACATCGGTGTCATGCGCCCGTGCACAGTGGTGGCTACGCCTTCAGTCCGTTCCAGATGCGGCAATTGCTGTCGATGGCCACAAGTGTCATTGTCGACAGCAACTCGGCCGTTTGCAGCGTCGCGGATATCGTTATCGATGCTCTGAACAACACTAAAAATTGTCCCGTGCAGAAGCTCGTCCTCTGCAACGCGACTATCGATCTCACTCACGCAACACGCCTTGGCTCAGTCCTAGGCGCAAGTACGAGCGGCTTGATCTCCGTGATGCTAGCAGGAACACCGCTCTCCAGGGCGAGCGTGACTGCACTAGCTGCCGCGGTGAGCCATAACCAGTCTCGACTCGAGCAACTCATCCTGGAGGCGTGCTCCATTGGCAGCGCAGGCGCGGCGGCTCTGTCAGAAGCGCTATGCACCAACACGTATCTCTGGAAGCTCGATCTTGGCTGCAACCACGTGTCGGACAGCGCGTGTCGGGCGCTTGGAGAGGCCATTGTCTCCAACACCTCACTTCGGGTAAGCGCGCCTATCCGATGTGATGTCCTACCATTCAAGCCCATAACAATGCTCTTCTCAACTCGCAGATCCTGGTTCTAAGCGCCAATTGCATAACCGACCGAGGACTGACGATGCACTTGGCACCAAGCATCAGCGCAGCCGGCGCGACGTCGCATCTCGACACGTTCGTGCTGCGACAGCTTCCTGGCGTCACGTCCCTGGGCGTGTCTGCGCTCAGCACTGCCGCCACCCAGTTCAACGCAGCTCGTGCAGCTGGGGTGTCAACTACGCAAGTTCTCGATGGCCCCATCGGCGCCATTGACAGCGACTATGGCACGACGCAGGCGCCGCGGTCCTTGTCCCCGGCGGCGTCCATGCGCTCGCGCTTCTTCACGTCTTCATCGCCAGCCACGCGCAGCAACTTGCCAGTGTTACAGATCCTGTTAGACGCGCGCTGATTGGCTACTGCCCAGCTGCGCGGCTGCTGATTGGCTGCTGCGCTTGGGTGGAGCTCCACCATTGGTGCCCGACCACGTCGAAGCTCGGGCTCGCGCGCAGAAGCGAAACCACTCGGTCAGCCCAAAGCCCACAGCCTGCGCAGCCACTTGTCCAGCGGACGAACGCCTGCATCTTCAACCTCCCTGCTGAATCATGGCCGACACGCCCGTCACCAACCGCGACCAGATCGCCATCCTCGACTTTGGGTCGCAGTACAGCCACCTCATCGCGCGTCGCGTGCGTGGTACGTGCCCTCTCTGTCTGCCGGTGCCCCCACGGGCGCAGGAGCGCTGCTTCAACTTGCTGACGTTGCGCCATGTTGTTGTTGTTGTTGTTGCTCGTGTCGTGCTGCTCTACAGAGCTTCATGTGTTCTGCGAACTCTACTCGTGCCTCGTCGAGGCCGAGGAGCTCAAGAAGCACCGCCTCAAGGGCATCATCCTCTCGGGTGGCCCAAACTCGGTGTTTGACGAAGGCGCGCCTCACTTGAAGCCGTGCGTGTGGCAGCTCATTAAGGACCTCAAGCTGCCAGTGCTCGGCATCTGCTACGGCCTCCAGGAGCTGGCCTTCACCAACAAGGGCACTGTCGCACCATGCGAGCACCGCGAATACGGCAAGGCCATGGTCACCTTGAACGGCGGTGACTCGAACGGCCTCTTCGATGGCCTTCCAGAGCAGTTCCAGGTCTGGATGAGCCACGGTGATAAGCTAACGTCATGCCCTGAGGGCTTCGTCGACATCGCCCACTCGGAGAACTCGCAGCACTGCGCTATTGTGGACAAGGAGCGCAAGTTCTACGGCATCCAGTTCCACCCAGAGGTGACGCACTCGCCATTGGGCAAGGACATCTTGAAGAACTTCGTCATCAACATTTGCGGCGCCCCAAATGACTGGGATATGCGCAACATCGCCGATGCCTTCATCGAGGAAGTTCGCCTCATTGTTGGCCCAGAGGGCCACGTCATTGGCGCCGTCAGCGGTGGTGTCGACTCGTCTGTTGCCGCCGTGCTGCTGCAGCGCGCTTTGGGTGATCGCTTCCACGCCGTGCTCATTGACAACGGCCTCTTGCGCCAGGGCGAAGCCAAGGAAGTTGTTGACCGCTTGAAGAACAAGCTTGGCATCAACCTCAAGTGCATCGACGCCGCTGATCGTTTCATGGCGGCCCTGAGCGGTGTTACTGAGCCAGAAACTAAGCGCAAGACTATTGGCAACCTCTTCATCGAGCTGTTCCAGGAGGAAGCCAAGGAAATCGGCCACAAGGTCGACTTCTTGCTGCAGGGCACCCTGTACCCAGACGTCATCGAGAGTGTGTCGTACAAGGGCCCATCGGCAACTGTCAAGACCCACCACAACGTGGGCGGCTTACCTGAGAAGATGCACTTGAAGTTGATCGAGCCACTGCGCGAATTATTTAAGGATGAAGTTCGTGAGCTCGGAATGGCGCTTGGCATCGACGAAGAGAGCGTGTGGCGCCACCCATTCCCTGGCCCAGGCCTTGCTATCCGTGTGCTCGGTGAGATCACCCGCGAGGCCCTCGACACTCTACGTCAGGCCGATGCGATCTTCATTGAAGAACTCCGCAAGAGCGGCCACTACAAGACTACCGGCCAGGTGTGTATGCTTTGTTGGGTGCTGCGCCTGCTAGTCCATGCGCCTGCTGTGCCATGTGCTGACGTGAACATTTTCCACCTCTCGTGTTCATCAGGCCTTCTGTGTGTTGCTGCCAGTCAAGTCGGTGGGTGTCATGGGCGATGGCCGCACGTACGAGAAGGTCGTGGCCATCCGTGCCGTGAGCACCTCGGACTACATGACGGCCGATTGGTACCACATGCCATACGAAGTGCTCGCTCGCATGTCCAACCGCATCATCAACGAAGTCCGTGGTGTCAACCGTGTTGTCTACGACATCTCGTCCAAGCCTCCAGCCACCATCGAGTGGGAATAAACTTCTTTAGATTGTTCGATCTGTCATCAAAAACACTTCATACCCACCAACCATCCATTCCATCCATTGTACCAAACGTCTCACTTCCTAGATTCAAGCAATCGCTTGTTCTTCTTGCTGTGTGGCTGCGTGTTCACATCCTGTCTTGGCCATTCCACGTCGCGATGTCTGTGATGCAGATTCAGTAAAATGGCTCGTTTTGCCATGACGAGAGACCGACCTCACTGCCCACTTCAAGCCCACACAGAGTACCCGACGAGCGATCCAGTCCGGTGCAATTTTGCCAAAGGGGTAGGCGTACATCGATCAAAATTCAGTACTTGTGCTCACTGGGAGCTGAAGGAAAATAAATTTGTGTGGAAAAATTGTGTGGTTCGACAGAACCAGGCACAAGGCAGCTCCCATGACGCAGGGCACAACACGGCTCCCACGCTGGTCAAGCGACCAGAGAAGGAGCCAGCGAGCGGAGCGCTGCACTGCACTGCTCTGTGTGTTGTGTGTGCGAGAGGTGAGCGGGCACCACCAGCAGATCCCATCATCGTCATCATCACCAATGACCACCTCAACCACCACAGGTGTTGTCGTGTGGCAGTACTTCAGAAATTGCAAATGACCACCACGTGCTCACGCCCGGTTGTCCTCTGATCCCTGCGCAATGTGCCAACGCGAGTCACGTGCATTGCTCACGGGTGGCACACACAGCTGGAGGCTTGAGCACTTGATACGTTCTGCCAGGCTCACATGACCACCACGCCACCTGTTGGGAGGGAATTTCTGATGCGCGTTCCTGGGGGACGGAATCAGCGGATGGCCGGGGACGAGCTCCCTGCTTGCAACGGTGGAGCGTGGGGGACGCCTTAGTAAGGGCTAGGGCACGGCAACTCTTCCAGCTGGGCCCAGTGCACGACGGCCAAAGCCGGGGGCAACGCCAAGAAGCGCAGCAGATGGCGCGGCAGCCATCGCGCGGGCCAACGCCGCGACACGCGGGAGGCAGCAGGACAGCCCACCATGCAGGGGGAGACCGTGCAGCGGTGTTGGCCGTCAGTTCGGAATCTGCTCCCCTCGCAGCAACGATCGACGAAGGCGTCGACTCGTCCGAAGCCACTCCGTTTCTTCGGGACCCGAGCGACCGCCCAAGTCGCCTCAAGCGCATCATGGGGCTCAGCAAGCAAGGTGTCATCATCCTGCTATGCACGATCAACCTGTTCAACTACATTGATCGTGGCATCATCCCAGGCGCCCCGATCCCGTTCCAGAACTTCATTAAGGAGACGCTCAACACGGACAAGCAGGGTGTGTACTTTGGCGTCCTGGCGTCGGCTTTCATTGCGACGTACTCGATCTTCTCGCTGCTGTTCGGCTACTTGTCGATCACGTATCGTCCGTTCCGTATGCTCTCCTTCGGCATGTCGGTTTGGGTCATTGCTGTTATTATCTGCGGTGTCGCGCAGCACGCCAACAGCTACTATCTCCTGCTTTTCGGCCGCGTCCTCAGCGGTGTTGGTGAAGCGTCTTTCCAGTGTAACGCAGCGCCGTTCATCGACATGCACGCTCCCAAGCAGAGCCGTGGTCTGTGGCTTGGTGTCTTTTTGGCCTCGATCACCGTCGGAACCGCCGTCGGCTACATCTATGGCTCAAGCTTCGGCAAGAACTGGGCGTTCGCCTTCTATGGCGAGGCCGCGGCCATGGTCATCCTCGTGCTCTGCTGCCTATTCCTGGTGCCAGATGAGCTCGATCAGGTGCCTCGCGCCCCACACGATGATGACCTCAAGCACAAGTCCGTCACCAGCGAAAGCGAGCTGCATGACGCGCTTCTCGAGTTCAAGGAAGACCCACAGCGCGCAGGCTTCCTTTCCGAGATCTGGTTCATCTTCCGTAACCTCACCTTCACACTGGTCGTGCTGGGCCACTCGGCGTACACGTTCTCGCTCGCCGCGCTCAGCGTGTTCAGCCCGGTGCTGTTCATTGGTCTCGGCATGTTCGAGAAGGAAACCCAGGTCGCCATGGCGTTTGGCGGTATCATTGCCGTCACCAGTACCATCGGCACCCCGCTTGGTGGCGTCCTTCTCGATCGCTTCACCAAGGGCAAGTACTCCAGCAGCAGCGGCCGCTCGTACGTCGCTGTCGCGCTCATCTTCATTCTCATGGCCGTGGGCTTTGTGTTCTCGCTCATCATGATGGGCTTCACGCAGAACAAGGCCATTTTCCTGGCCGTGTTGGCGATCTGTTTCTTCTGCTTCAGTGCTCTGTCGCCAGCTGAAACCGTGGCCGTCATGGAGATCTTCCCAGCGTCGCGTCGCTCCATGGCCGTCGCCGTCAACAGCATGATCATCCACGTGTTGGGCGATGTGCCATCGCCAATCATTCTCGGCGCGTTGAAGGATTCGTGGGCTCCACACTGTAACTCGATCGTCAACGACAAGGGCGAGGACGTGATCAACCCTGAGTGCCCAATGGACCGCGCCGGCCTGAAGAACGTGCTGCTGTTCCCGATCCTCTGGTTGGCTTGGGGCGTGTTCTTCTGGGGCGTCTCAGCCTTCCTGCTGCGCCGGAATTTCCGACGCAGTGCGGCGAACAGCAGCCCTCAGGCTTAGGGCCATCGACCTAGTAGTGTAGTGGATAATGAATTTGCGCTGCAAGCATCTGCGTCAGCGTTTGTAATATTTTAACACGCAAGCCGTTGACCAAACACACGAGTGAACCGTTCCATTTGTCTGCTGCTGTTTATAATGCCTTGCGGTGGAGGATGGACGGCCCGTACTCTTCGTATTCGCTCTTGGTGATCCACATGTTCTTGAACGTGGCGAGCGACGCCAAGATGGAGCCACCGATCCAGGTCGAGTACTGGCGCGTGGGTGGCGCTGAGATGCGGATCTTGATGTCCTTGGGAGCCTTCTTGCGCACTTCGGCCAGCAAGCGGTCGCCAAAGCCTGGAAACATGGTCGAGCCACCCGAGAGAATGATCTGCGAGAACAGCGTTTTGCGGAGATCCATGTCAGACTTCATGATCGCCTGGACCAGACACTCGTGGACACCTAGGAGACAGTGTGGCATCAATATAGATCAGCACACCAACTACCAACAAGCAGGTAGACGTCAAACACCAACTCACCACCGCCTTCGGAGCCGATGATCTCTGGACGGAAGAGCACCTCAGGGGCACGGAATTTCTCAGGACCGATCTGCGAGTGACCATCGATCAGTTCTCTGCTCAGCTCACAAATGCATACTAGGGAAGATTCTTACATTGAGCACGGATCCATCAGGCAGGTAGTACGCGGAGGAGTCATTCACAGGAGCGGAGACGGTTTTGCTCTTGGAGCTCAGCACGTCCTTGACAGCGATCGATGCTTTCTCAGCCTCCAACTGTTCCTCCTTGGTCGGGTTGAACGCCACGTAGCACAGCTTCTCCTTGATCTCGCGCACGATTTCGCGTTCAGCCGATGTCTGGAAGTTGTATCCCGCACGCCGTAGCAGCAACTGCAGATGGTTCGTGACGTCACGACCGGCGACATCCATGCGCGTAATGGCGTGTGGGAGCGTGAAGCTCTCGTACACGGGCACGACGTGGCAGACACCATCACCAACGTCCAGCACCACACCAGTGGTGCGACCGGAGGCATACAGACTCAGCACAGCCTGAGGTGACACAAACAGCGACGGCACGTTGAACGCCTCGAAGAACACTTCTCCAGCGCGCTGGCGGTTCTGGATTGGGTTGAGCGGCGCTTCTGTCAGTAGCACCTGCAAAATCCGCAACACATGAATGGTGACGTGTCAGTGCCATCGTTCCGTTTGGATGCTGCGTAGTGTTGCTCTGAGCGACCGTACCGGGTGGTCTTCGCTCTGGACGTTGAGCATGTCCTTCGAGTAGATGTGCTGCCATATCCGGTGCATGTGGTTCCAGTCCGTGACGATGCCGTGCTCCATGGCGTACTGGATCGTGAAGAGTCCGCGGTGGTGCTGCACCTTGTTGCCGACAAAGACGTCGCCGCCTTCGTAGGCGCCGCCGGGCATCATGCGCGTGTGTTTGACCGTGCCCACGTACGAAGGAAACACCACCTGCGGCGTCTCTCCCCCGGCAAAACCCGCCTTCATGATGCCACTGCCATTGTCAATCACGAGTGGCTGGTTACCCAGCACTTCGCGTCCGCTGCTGCTTGCCATGTCCACCAACGTTCCAATGCGGTCGTCGCTCGTCGCTCGCTTTATATTGCTGCTCCCGTGTCGATCCTCGATCCAGCACACTCACACTTCACCCACGGGTGCACAGTGGGCGCGGGGCCGCCAGAGGGCCACTGTTGAGGGCAGCCTCACGGCTTGTCAGAGGGCCCCGCTGAGCTAAAAATTATTGTAATAGATGAACTGCAAGAATTATGTGCGCCTACGCAATATTAAGGGCAGACTCTTGCGCCGATGTAAATGCACTTCTACGGGTGGATATCAGCGCAATATCACACTCATGTGCCGATCTGAGTGCAGACACGGCTGGTGCAACACTATCGTAGAAGAGTTTCCAGTCAACATTTTTACGGAATGCGAGTAAGGACACGACGAAAACAATGAAGGTCAGATTCATGACATTTGGAGCAACAGCTCTTTCTCATCGAGCGCACGCTTGCAGCTGATGTCCATCATGTACACTTTCGACTGTCTCTTCAAATCAATCTTGGCTCGCTTCGACGGTGGCAAATCTTCAACAGTTGCCGGCTCAAATCCTCTTTCAAGGAACCAATGGGCAGTGCGAGTTGTGAGAACAAACACACGGTTCACTCCCATCGATCGTGCTTTGCGGAGAATGTAGCCAAGCAATGCATTTCCCTGTCCCACATACATTAGATCCGTGTTCTCAACAAACAGTTCAGTGTTCCTCACCTTGCCAAGGCTTCGGTAAGTTGGGTCCACGGCAACGCATGCCATCTCAGCGTAATTATTCTCATAAGGTTGTAGTGCTGCACAGGCGATGATCGCACCATCTCGCTCGACAACTGAGAATGTGTGCACATTGGACTCGATTTGCTCCTGATTTCGCGATACCAAAATATCTTCGTCGAGAAGCGGCTGGATCAACCGCATGATGCTAACGATATCTGTCGTCTTCGCCATTCTCACGCCTTCATACATATGTTTCGATATCATAAGACCTTCGCCGTCCCGCGTGAACAACTCTTCGAGAAGACCGCCATCAACGTGTCGGCTGACCAAATGAGACCGTGTTACACCATTTACGCACGCCTTGATGGATTCCTTCAGATAGAGCAGAAAATCTTGTCCAACATCTGGATCGGCTTGTGCAATTTCAACGTACTGCTGTGCCTGCTGGATGACCAAGGCTTGGACCGTCTGGTTTGTGCGTGAATCGAACATTTCTTCTCCATCGTGGAGGAAAATGAGCTTGTCACTCTCCAGTTGAATTGCGCACTTGCTCGCGACTTGTTCGGACATGCAGTTGAACACCTCACCGCTGGCACTATAGCCAATACTTGAGATTAGGACGATATCACCATCATCAAGTGCGTCGCGAACCTTGTTGGTGTTGAGTCGGCGCACTTCGCCGGTGTGTTTGAAATCGACACCACCGCGAACTCCAACTGGTTGTGCTGTGATGAAGTTCCCAGACGAGATGTTGATTGACCTAGCGCGCCCAGGAGAGTTCACAATTCCACGGCCGAGATAACTCTCAATTTGAAAACGAACTGATCCAGCAGCGTCCATTGCGCACTTGAGTTCTTCAGGACCGGTGATACGAACGCCACAATCAAATCGCTGGGATAGCTGTCGCATTTCCAGTTGCCGGTTCAACTGCGGGCGAGAACCTGCCACGAGAACCAACTTGATACCAAACGTGTTGAGCAGTGCAATGTCGTGCATCACGGCACTGAACACATTCGATTCGAGGACTTGACCAGGGATATGGATCACCATCGTCGACCCGCGATGGAAGTTGATGTAGGGAGACATCATCCGAAACATTTCGGTGAACGAGCTGGGGCCAGGCTTGGCAGCTTGCAGCACCATTGCCGGAGGCTTCACCTTGAGGCATTCCGGCGGAATCACTGGCAGGAAATCCGCAAACGTAGTGTCGTTCTCCGCCTTCGTCGAGCCTTTCTCCGCGGTCGCACTGAGCGTTTGCCCTGTCGGCGTCAACCCCCCAGAGCGGCTTGCACGTGGCCGCAGCGTTGGCTGCTGCTGGTTAAACCGACGCACCGCGCACGGACCGAAGGGCTTGCCCAGCAGCAAGGCAAGACGTCGACGTGCGAGGCCGCCGCCAGGTCCCCACATCCTCCACGGATGCCGCTCGCGGTGGCTGCTGTCAGGGCTGCGCGATGATTTCAAGGATGGACGACGACCACGCAAGTGGGGCTGCGCTGGCTGGCTGTCTCGTTGGCTCGAGCAAGCAAGCGCCAAAGAGTGAGAGCTTGGTTGCCAGGCGCGGGCGTTGGTTGAACTGCAGTTTCTGCCCCGGCGAGCGCGCCCATCAGAGTGGTACAGCGCGCCATGCGCTCGCTGCGTCACCACAAGAAACCGCCCCACCGACACCAAGCACGACCTGCGTGCCATGATTCAGCGATCCTATCGACTTGCGCGGGGAATGGATTGCCAGGGTGATCCGAGGATCTGAGTCCATTCGGTTGTGGAGGTGATCACGTTTGAAGCTAGAGCTCTCGTATTGGTGGAATAATTGGCTTTTTGACCAATGGTAGCGCACTGATTTGACCTGTCTTGTGTGTCTTGGGTTGCATTGCGATCTCCGCAACGAGCGCCACGTTCCAAGCCCCGGCGACAATCATGGTGGTGAACACTGTCCCGACACGTAAGTGCACTGGCGGCCACGTGGGAGCTCGCAGTGACTGCCCCTCTAACCTTGGATCTTGCGGGATGTGGGACTCGTAGCTGCTGAATTGAAGGACATCTCGCTCGCCTGCAACAGGCTGTGGGATCTGGACTCGGACAGGTTGGCACCGGAAATGCGCTGCTGCTGCTGTATAGGGCCAAGGAGCAATGTGACTGACACTGGATGATAGACTCGAACCTGGTGTGCATTATGAACTGAATCTCCAGGAGGGCAAGAGCTCATGGCAGGACGGTGATGTTGCGGCCGACCCACTGTTTTCGTTTGTCGATCAAAGCATCTTCGAACGCCGCACTTTCAAGCTGTTTTACGACTTGCTCGACAACTACGAGCGCGGCGTACGCGTCCGCAATATGGATGCATAGTGACGTGTATAATGCTAACGCTATGGGCTTTGTGCAGACTGGCATCGCTGAGACTGTCACTGAAGAAGAACTGGTGGAAAACAACTTGTTCTTGAACGCTGTGATCGAATCGGCGCCAATGCAATACGCTTACAAGTACGCAACATTTGCATCTCTGTTGCACGTACGCTCTCAGGGATATGACATTCATGGCCTTTGTGTAGCTGGTTGGTCAAGAATAAGAAGTTTTCGGGGGATCAACGGCAATTCAAGCGCAAGCTGGACTTGATTTGGTTTGGTCTGTACCGCCGCCAGGCAGCAAACGATTCGTCAGGATTTGAGCACGTGTTCGTGGGCGAGGAGAAAGATGGAAAAGTGTGTGGATGCCACAACTGGATCCAGATCTACAACGAAGAGCGTTGTGGACGACTGGACTATCGCGGGTTCATCCGTCCAAAGGCCGTGAGTCATCCTGATGCTGGCGCAGTGTGATCGAAGACACTGACGCGATTGCTGCTTTCTTCCTAGCGTGGGCGTCGTGTCGTGGATCCAATGAACCACGAGCAGCTTGTGACGATTCAGTTCATGTGGGACAGGGAAATCAAGCCCGTATCCACCAGGTGAGTGCGTGAGTTGAAAATGACGTATGAAAGTAAGAGATTGACATTGCATATGACAGTCTGATCGGTGTGAGCCCGGAGTTTGAAATGGCGCTTTACACGCTCTGTTTCCTCAACGGACAGGAGGACAACGTTGTGCAACTCGGCCCTTACTCGTGCAACATCAAATGCTACTCGTTCGGCCACGGGGATCGTATGAAGATTGGCACGGCGTTCCCTGAAGCGCTGCCTTTGACGGAGGCGCAGGCTGCTGTTAAGATTCAGGCTTCCTTCCGTGGTCGCATGGCTCGTAAGGATGCTCCAAACAAGCCAAACGGCGGACAGCAACAGGCTCGCCCAGCGACTCAATACTCGCACGCCCCAACACCAACGTCAACGAAGCCTCAACCTCCGCGTGACATGAAAAACCCATGGGGAACTCCAGCGGCAGCCGCTGCGGCACCTCCAGCTCCGTCGCAACCTTCGAATGCTGCGACCAACGCCGCCCCAGGAGGTGCGTGGGGCACCCCGAAGAAATGGTAGCCAAGTCACTTCCGCATCCCCACGCCGGTGATCGGCAGGCTTGCTCCATTTTTGATCGCATTTTGTCGCTGCATTTGTATTGAGGCTAGTGTGGGCGTGTGAGTGTAACGGAAGCGGTAACTTTGGTTTGATTGCATCGCTCCCTTTCTCGAAGTGGTTTCGCGGCTGGTGGAGGCAAACGCCGCTTCATCGGACGCGACCCAACTTTCACAACGACTTCCTGCGAGAGCCGATCGACGCACGCTGCCGCTTTGTCGTCACACCAGGCGGCCGTGGGGCGTGCGCGAGGCAAGCATGGAATCCAAGACCACGGGTGGTGAGCATGCCGAGCGCAAGACGGTCAAAGCAACCGATGCGGATGACTGCGATGTGGATCAAGCCGGGGCGCCATCTCCAAAAATCGTCGCATTACGACACGGCTATAATCAAACCTATGTGATCCGGTCGAGCGATACCAACTTGCACGAAGTTCTCTTCAGATGTGGCAACTGGTGCTACGCTGGCAAGGTCGATCTTGGCAGCTCGGACCTTGAGCTCAATGATTTGCCCGTCGTGATTCCTGCTCTGCAGAAGCAACAAGGATCTCTCCAATATTTGTGCGAGTGGAAGGCGATGCCGTCATCATCTCCGTATTCCGTGCCCCTTGAAACACTGTACGACGCGTTCGACTTAATTGGCTCCGAGTTAGCCAGTGAACGCATTGAGCGCAAGCTCATGACAGCGGCGCAGGAACACTCATGGGTTGACGAAGACTCGGACACGAAGAACTTCTTCGAGTTGCAAAGCGGTGGCTACGAGTGCTTCGACGACGTCGACCTCGTTGCCAGCAAAACTTTCGTTCGTGGGCTTATCCTGCTTGTGATCTACTATCGCCGCAGCTTCTACGTTGTTCTGAATGAAGGAGATGGCGAGCAACCGTTACTGGACGTGCGTTTTCCGGACCTATCGGCGCATTTGCAAGGCGTTCACCTGCAGACATACCGCGAAGACGACTGCTCGAACATGAAGAAGCTGACACTGTGGCAAGCAGTGAAGAATAGTAAGCAACTCAGTCCACCCAAACCGGTGCGAGTGCAGTGCAAGGACGTCAGCGGCGTCGGCTACAACCAGACCTTTCTCATCCGTCGCACGCCACGAGTGGATGGCAAGTTGGAGAGCGGTAGCGGGCAGAGTCTGCGAGAAGTTCTATTTCGTTTCGGCAACTGGTGCTACAACGGCCATGTTGATCTCGGACCGAAGTTGGAGCTCGCTGACATCCCGATCATCATTCCCATGTTACGTCGGCAACAAAGTGCGCTGGTACGCAAATATGTTGCACTGAGCTTCCCATGAATGACGATGCTGATGGGTGTTTGATGACCATTCTAGACATTCATGTGCGAAGTGTCGAAGATGCCAGCAACATCGTTGTTCACGCCATCAATGGAGCACTTGGCTGATGCTCTTCCAGCTATTCAAGAACAACTATCTCTCGCTGAGACTTTCATTCGGAGCATGGCTGAGAGCGGGGGTGCGTTCAGCGAAAATGCATCGCGCATTCGCGAATGGCTGGAGGACGACAACATCGAATGCTTCTTTGAAATCGGTGTGGACAAATGCGATGCTCTCAAGGTGAGTTGGCATGAGTGCTTGTAGCGTTGGCTTGCTCTCATCGCAGTTCTTGACTGGTAGGACGTCGAAGCTATCGCTAGCAAGATTTACATCGGGGGTGTTGTCCTGGTGGTTATGTATTTCGATTATACGTTTTATGTCTACGTCGAAAATGCGGAGGAGGAGCAACCACTTCTGGATACCAACTTCCCTGATATCGCCTTCCAGACCGAAGGAATCCAGGTGAAAACATATCGCGACGGCGTTCCTGGCTGCAAAGAGCTTCGCCGGATTAGTCTCTGGAAGGTTGTCAATGAGTTTCAGGAATGCGATGATGTGGATGCCATGCCGACTGTCGCAGCTGTTCGAAAAGTTGCACCAGCCACGGTCATCGCAGATGCTAAGCAAAGCGAAAGCCGGAGGGAAGAAGATGTCAAGCACCAGTCGGATATGGAGAATAAGGCTTCTCAAAGGCGCCCCGATTCCCCATCGAAAAAGAATTCTCTTCCTCACCATATCGCACCCCTCAAGGCTAGTGGCCTGGAGAAATTGAAGAAGATGCCCGATCTTGGAGGAATGAAAGCACCGTGGGACGAGACGGGGCGACCGCTAGGACTCCGAGCTAGCAAGTGACAGTGGTTGAGGCAGTAATGGACGGTTGACGAATGAAGCATATTCTCATTTGCTTTCGTGTCACAGCTTAAAACTCGTTCTCTGCTATGGAAAGCCAGTCTGAAAGCTGGAAATCACCAGAACTATACTGAGCAGAGCTAACTGACACGTTTCGCATGCTTTCTGTCGCGGCATAAACTGATCCTCCAATCCAAGGAAGCATATTTCGAGGGAAATACGTCGGCACAATGCGCACAGTTTGCTTGTCGCTCTCCTTTTGAATTTCCTCCATCAACTCATCGACGAGTCGCGTGACAAACCCTAAATTCGCAGTCCATCATCTCCAAGGCCACATTGACATCAAAAGCGCACGTCATACCTGGAATCATTGAGGTTCCTCCGACCAGCAGAATGCTCTCAAGCAATGCTGTTCGGACATCGATGGGTGCTTTCTTGATTGTTTCCAAGATTGCAATCGTAATTGATACGTCCGTGTGGTCTCCTACTGATCACACGGTGTCGGCACCAAAAACAAAGCGCCCGCAAGCTCAGGGTCTCGCTTACCTTTAAACAATGACTCAACAACGCTGGAACGCAAAGCAGCATTGATCTGCATCGGAAAATCTGGGTAATGAGAACTGCATCGGGATGAATTGAAGTGCACGAGCCTCACCACAAGATGATGCTTTCCTTGCACACAATAATCCAAATTTGAGACTGGAGTGTCCGAATTTTGCTGCGCAGATGACACACCCGAATTGGTACACGCGCTTGCAATGAAAAATCGCCATCAAGTACTTAATGCTATCCTTACCATTGGACGCACGAAGCATGCTCGCTCCAGCACGTCCTCTGCATTGGACATGGAAAATAGAGGGACGTTCGAAAGCTCGTGCACGATACGTTCACAGCAGCTCTTGCTTGCCATTCGTGTCGCTGCAATGGGAAAGTAGAAATGATCAACTCAGACAGAATTAATGAGGTTCGCCACATCAGCACGCACTTACAACGGTACAAGTGCACGAGGGGAATGCCCTTGTACACAGGCAGGATCCGAGTTTCCGCCCAGCCGCAATCCACCACGAGCGCCGTGTGGTTGCAGGTGGCATACATGGCCATGAGCATTGAGGGTACCATGGCCACTGACGATGCTTTCATGACGGAGAAGATGATCTTGGCGACCACTTCGCGGAACACGGTCGGGAACAACATGTCCTCGCAAATGAGAAAGCGGCGGTGCGCCGGATTGGCGTGCAACAGACTGCCACATTACGTCACGACACCAATCTCCAACGAACATCTCGGGCTTTACGTCACTCACTTGAAGCAAATATCGTGCAGCTTGGGATAGAGGTACGCATACCACTGCTGAGCTCCCATCGGGTTCTGCAGCAGCTCAGCGACCTGTCGGACACAAGCAACTCAGTCGTGTCGCATGACGATCCCAGCTTCATGAACCTCACCTCCCACTTGAGCACGCATCGCGACGCACGCTCCTCCGACAGCCCGCATTTGACGTACTTGGAGCCGAGCTCCAGCACCAGCACGCTTCGTTCCGAGTGCATTGCGCCGATTGCCAGTCAGGACAAGCAATGAAATCTGCTGCGTGTACCACTTGTGTCAGAATTATAAAATCGAACGCATCAATGGATCGTTATGGGCGCCAAGAGAATAGTCGTATCGTGTGAGCGAAGGCCTCACTATCCAGCAGTGCAGTGACGCATGCAGCAGGGTGAGATGAAGGTATTGGAGGCTATGTATTTTATCATATAATGTGATCACTCGCGTCGAGGAAAACGGCACAAAGCTGCTCGCCTCAACAATTCGCCGTGACGGTCTAGCTGTAAAGATCAGAGTAGCGCATCGGCACCTTACTTGTCGTCCTCCATCGCTTCTAGAAGTTGACGCAGCTCGCCCCAGAGCGCCAATCGTGCGTCTCCTTCGATGGCATCAGCAACCTTGGCGCTCTTTTCGACGTTGTCTCGTGCAAACCACACTTTGTTGATGCGGGTGTCGCCCTCTGGAACGGGCAGTGCATGTTTGTCTTCCAGCCACACAGGAGGTCCCTTCTCCACCAGACGACGAAGCTCGGCTTTGCAGTCCGCTTGCTGCACGGCCTTCATGTAGCTGTGGAACTGCGTATCCAGGAGCTGCTGGACCACCTCAGCTGCGAACAGCGCTGGATACCAGCGGCCACTCGGCACCGTCTGGTACTCGCAGTAGTTGCCTGCCTCCTCTGTGATGTCGTCCATGGTGGCCATGCATTCGAGCCCTT
Source organism: Lagenidium giganteum (assembly GCA_002286825.1). NCBI lineage: Eukaryota > Oomycota > Peronosporomycetes > Pythiales > Pythiaceae > Lagenidium > Lagenidium giganteum. The sequence continues at coordinate 259,278 of NSDO01000026.1, forward strand.
CGGCTGGCTTGCCGTGCACGCTGGTGTCGCTTGAGCTCATGTTGGCGCCACCTTGGGCTTGGCTTCTTCGCTCAGTGCAATACCCCGTCTTATCCGATATGGCGCTGATCGCTTTGTGGAGGGTTTGGTGCGCTTATCCGATATGGCGCTGATCGCTTTGTGGAGGGTTTGGTGCGCTCCTGCCAGCAAAGCAGTCAGAGAGGTCATCATGGTCGACTACAAGGGACAAGCGCTGGCGGAGAAGTATCTGCTGCTCTGCTTTGCAATCATCTGCACCCCCGCGTGGATCTATGGGTATCTCCAGCAAGACTTTACATACCCGCTGCATGCGTGGATGGGTGCGACTGTGCTCGCCGTGCTGGTAAGGATTCATGCAGGGACTGACGCGTCGAGATGATGATGATGTAGTCGAATGCTCACGTGGTTTGCGTGCACGCGCAGACGGTGGTTCCAAACTGGGGCATCTACAACAGAAATCCAATTCGATGGCGCGCAAGCTTGAAGAGAAAGGACAAAGCAGAGTGATGGCATCCGTAGCAAACGACGTTGGCAATGCAAAGTGGTTTTGATTTCGTCCGTATTAATACACGCGAACAGGCAGCTTCCATCATGAGAGCCTCGGAGGCGGCCGGCTACGTAGAAAGTTTACTCTTCCTCTTCGGCATCATCATCACCGTCGTCCTCGCCATCCTCGCCCTCTTCACCTTCACCTTCCTCCTCCTCATCGTCATCCTCATCGAGATTCAAGTAGAACTGCACTGGGTTCTTCCAGATCTCTTCCTTGATGATGTCAGCGACATCGTGGTCTTCGTCCGACGAAGCAAACCACTACACACATACAATCATTGCATGAGGTCAACCGCACGACAGCCACTCACCAACGAAGAGCGCAGCACGTACCTCGATGAAGCTAGCGTTTTCCTCATCGTCATCCTTCTTCTCCTTCTTGTCAGCCTTCTTCCACTTGATTCCCGACGACTTGACGGTGGATTCGCCTTCCTCGTTGAAGTTGATCTCCTTCCACAGCGACTTGTTCGAGAAGTATGGGTTCTCCTTGAACGTCTAGATAACCAAGCAATTGCTGTCAGTGACCGCGTCAACGTCAACAGATACGAACGACCGCAACTCACCAGCTCAATCTTGTAGCTGCCGTTCTCGTCACCGTGAGTGACATCCATTTCCTGCAAGTGCGACAGGATCTCGGTATCGTCCTCATCGAGCGCATTGCCAATGAGCATGTGGTTGACAAACTGAATTGACAACAGCAACGCATGTCAGATGACAACACTCATCCGTCAGCAAAGCGCACACAGCTTCAAATTCACCGTTTGCTTCCAGAAGTTTGGGATCTCCTTGAGCAGCTTGGCGCGCTTGACGAAGATTGGGCGCTTGATGGTGTTGTACTTGCTCTCAATGGCGAGGATCTCCTTGGCCAGCTTGGTGTTCTCCTTCTCCAGCTCTTCTTCCACCTTGGCAACGCGGTCAATCACTTCCTGCACCTGGGCGATCTCCTTCTCATCCTCACCATCAGTCTTCTCGCCGGTGCGCTGGCGCTTTGGAGAGGGAGGGCCTGCCATTCTTCGTTTCGTCGCGCGCGGGTGCGAGGGTGCTTGCTCTGCTTTGGATCAAAGTGCCGTCTGCTGCATCTGATGGCAACACTTGCAGTTGGCCCATTTTGTCACAAAATTCCCCACCAACAAAGCATGTTTTATTCATTGCGCGCAGTATCATTCCGTTTACTGACATCGGCCACTATTTCAAGTCGCTCCGAAACGTCAGTCAAAGCTCTTGCGGTGGTTCAAGCGCAACGCCAATGATGACTTGACGGCCTTGGCTGCCGACCCGGCGGGCACACGCGGAGATTCACCGCCCCACCCGCCGGATGCGCCATCCACTTCGGGATGCGGCTCCATGAACGAGTGCTTCTCGTTCTTCTCGGTCGTCAGCCCCAGGCGGGCACGGATGTAGTCCACCAGCACTGCGAACATGTCGAACGTCACCTGTCCCGTACATCAAGCGCGACATAAGTGAGCCAACACCGTCCACGCGAAACATCATGGAGCACAAGTCTTACGGCAGAGTCGGGGAATTTGCAACTCTGCAGTGCCTCGGCCACTTCGCTGGTGGTGACACCGATGCCGAGTGCATGGACCAGAGCTTTACGAGCTACATTGTGATCAGCCACACATATCGTCAGCACACCCTCACCACTGCCCATCGAGTCGCTCGCATCCTTACTTTCAGCGCGCGTGAGAGTGCCTTGGTTTGCAGGCGCAGCTTGCGAAAATGCCGTCCACAATAGCTCGTCGGGGTCATCGACGTCGACGTCAAAGTCATCACGACTGTCTGTTTCACTGCCTTCGGAGCCTCCGTATTGATCAAACTCGTCCTCCTCTTCTTCGTCTTCTTCATCTTCGAGTCGCGATTCTTCGCCTTCTTCCACAGTTTCCATCAATGCGACGCCCTTTTCTTGCCGCATCTTGAGTTGGTTCTCCCGATTGCGCATTCGCTCCATGCGCTTCCTCGAGCGCGTTGCTCGATACGCTGCAATGACTTTCTTCTGCAAAATCATCTCCTGCGCGATGATCTCTGCATCTCGAGGGTCAAAAACCTTGTATTGGTCTTTGTTGGCTTCTCGGGCGGCCTGCCATTGCCTCCATCGAGAAATCTCCTCGCCCATTTGTTCCAGGAGTGGAGCTGAGATCGGAGGCACGCGCAGAAGGCGCCGAACAATCGTAAACTGCGTGTCTGGGCTTCTTACCCATGGGAATCCTATGAGCCACTGCGCTGCCGTACTCACAGGACGCATCAATCGTTCCATCTCTGTTCGTACGCGCTCGTCTTCGATCTTTGCCGCCGACATAACGTTCGCACTACTTTGAAATGAATCCACCATGGTTGCATGGTCGTTTTCAGCCAAGGACGGAAACGGAAAGCATTGCGCAGTAGATTTGCCTGCAAGAAACTGCTCGACATCTCGGGGACGCAATATTTCGCGTGCAGTGCCATCCCCATGGATGATGAACAAGTACGGCTCGATTGGATCGTTGATGGCGGCTTTGGCTGGAATAGCACTGACAGCATACTTTTGCAACTCCGCCTCACTGACCACACCTGCGAGATCTACGGACGCTCGAGGCTGGCCACCATTCTCTCCAATCATGTCCACAGTGAACTGATTCTGCTCTTGATCGCACATCTGGAAGCGCCCATGCAAACAATCAAAGTAGTAGACACCGTTGACAAGTCCCACTGCTGGGTCGGTGGCATCGAAGTCATTGTTTGCCATCTCCTCGACTCGTGGTGGCTTGAAAGGCGATGGACGGTACTCAACGCGACCATTATCCATTGCTGACACTATGGTGCCATCAGGCTTCTTGGTCGTGATGATCCCATTCACGGCTGCGATGACCCGTGTATCATATCGCAAGTAGATTGAAGTGCCATCGTCCGCGTACACAGCCGACCGGCGGCGCAGCCCACCTTTAGTGACTGCAACGCGTTCTCCGCAGGCATGACGCTGTGCAGTCAGGTTCACTTCGATATCAATGAACACTTGGGCGTAACCTTCTTTGGCCACCAGAACATGAGATTGTGCCGCATTGGAGAAGATTCGCGTGCCATCAGCATGGTATGTGGTCCGAGAACCATCTGTGTGCGTGACTACCATGACTCCGTTGCCTCGGCGCTCAACCACGGCGTTTGTCTCGGGATCAACCGTCAACGTCATCTCTTCGTCTCGCTCCGTGTCCAGCGCATCAGCGTTGGTTTTCCTGATATCGCCATTAGCGAGCATGACCAAGATACTGCCATCCTCCATAACGCAAGCGACGCTACCTTTCCCTGAGATGACGCGATACAATTCACGCACGCCGGGTGATACTGGTTGGGGTGAGGCGTATTGTTGAATGATGGAGCCATCCGAGCAGGCCGTGACAGCCAAACCCGACGCAAACGTGTTAACCACTGTAATCGATGGGAATCCATCAGGCTTTTTTGGCATCGCGCAGCCTTCTTTCACGTTGAGAAAGCTGTCATCTTCAAAAGACGCATAGAATTGCACGTTGTGTTTGCCGTTCTTCTCGCTGAGTGGACGGAATCCGTAGACATCCCCGTGTCGATAAACTGTGAGCCAAGTTTCCATTCTCGCCGTTTGAAACAACCTAATCAAGCTTTGGTCTGCTGGAAACAAGGAATAACATTTTTCCGTCACACCATTCAGCTGCGCAGCAGACAATGACACACACGTTGTGGCAGCATGGGCGGTACGTGGTGTCAAATACTCATCCGGAGGCAATTGTTCTCGGCGCCAGTTTCGGAACGCTGGTCGATGGCGGACACAATCGCGAGCACCCCACGTCTGAAATCGAAACCTTCCTGGTGCTGTCGGTGTGATCAATGCCAGCAGCAGCGAATCCGTAGCTTCATGGTACTCTTTGTGCACTGCTGGTGCAAGCCGAATGAGACTGGCCAGGCGTTGAGGAAAAACGGTTCGGCTCAGTTCTTCAGAGAACTGTCGTCTCCATAACTTGTCCTTCCAGGAGCTGCCCAGAAGGTGCTCGAACGTCAGTAGCTGTCTGGTCAGATGTACGTGGCTAATGGGGACTGACGAAAATGCAGCTAGTTCAGTATCTTGGATACTGCGCTCGGCGGCAGAATACGTAGCCACGCGCGGCATGCCCTTGCGACCGTTGTTGCCCACTCCAATAAGGTCTGACTGGGCCAAGTGAGTCTTCTCGATTTCATCGATGCGCCTACCGCGGTAGTATAACGGTTCTTTGACTTGCTTTTCCTTAGGAAGCGATACAAACGATGCATAAGCTCTGGCTAAGCGCACGGATGCAATGTCTCCGAAGTCCAGGAACTCCTCCATGTACTGCTGGTTGTTGGCCAGCTCGGCGGGTTTGTCCAATTGCACAGAAAGCCGTTCTTTGGAGGCTAGGACAACTGCATCCACCATCGCTTCCAGGATCGTACTTACGCTGATCGATTCGCTGAAATTCTGCTGCAACAAGTTCTGATAAGCTTTGTTCGTAGGACCACTCGGGTGATCAGCATCTAGGGCAGGTATTGAAATCATTTTCGTTGTCGAGATCCATTGCTTGAACGCAAACTTCTGCGCCGCGAGCGCTTCCATGCTTTCCAGAATCTCTTGCGTCAAGTCCTGTGTCTCCTTGATTTCCTTTCCCGGGTATGAGCAATGCAATTCGGCGAAGACGAAGTCGTTCCACTCCATTCCTCCCACGTTCATCGCTTCATAAAGATCTTTGACGGAATCGTTGGCTGTTTGAAAAGCAGTCAGTGTTGCCGCGGGACTTATTTCTTCAAGCGGCTTGCCTGTAGCATCCAGATCCAACCTCCGTACCATGCCTGATTTTCGCCGGTCGTCTCCACCACTTACGCTCCGACGGCGTTCCCGCAAATCCCGCGTGGGGTCAACAAGCAGGAGAACTCCATCCAGTAAAGGAAGCAGCGGAATGTCCACATCTACCGCAGCCTTCGCACCAACTTCACCCAGCAACAGCAGCTGTTGGGCTTCAGAGGAAGATGCCGGATAGTCTACGAGCAAGTAGATTCGCGTCGGTGGCTCCTCGCGGATCTCCACTGGATGGGTCAGAGGATGCTGCGACGCACTTCCGACCAAAGCCTCGTCGTTTTCTCTGCTCGTTGTTCCTTGGCTTTCTGCGTGCACAAACTCAAGAAATGAACGATGGTCATCGCTGAGCATTTTCTGGACGGCTAAAGCCATCGCCTCGGGAGTCACTGGAGGTGGCTCGACCGGAGGTTGCGGAGCGCCTGGATGCCTGACCACCGGCTGCGTCGCCTGAGCAGGATCTGGTGAAAGAAGCGCCAGCTCTTCTGCTTCAGTCTGACGAGCCACGCTCTCGATCTCAACGCGCTGCACAACACGATACGACGTCTGCCTTGTCCAGGAGCAGAGCTCAGTGTCTGCCATGATCGCGTCCACGATCTCGCTCTTCGCGCGTACTTCGGTCTCCGTCACTCCAGACGAGAACATCATCGTGTGGAAGCTCCATTGGCGCTGCGACAGCGGCACAGGCTGGGGTTTGTCATTGCTGATCACAGGCACGTCCGCCATGGTCGCCACAGCGACACTGACGACGCTTCGTGCTCCAACTTGCCCCTTGCAAACTCGATCACCAATAGTATCGAGTTGGAGAGGGTTAGGCCACCCGGGAGAATCGGAATCCAACTCTCGTTGATGTGTCAATGATGGCGGACACACAGACGCGGGTCGGCTGGAAGAATGCGCTGGATCGCCACGACCTTGCGGTCCCTATCGCTTGCGATGAGGAACAATTGACAAGTAAGGCGCATGCGCTGCTTAATGCGCATTACGATGAGCAGCTTGGAGCGGTGGCGCCAGGACCGGTTGAAGTTGTCGGGTTCCAGCACCTCGTGCGTAGTTGTCTTGGTGCTGTTGTCATCGATCGCTACGGATTCATATTACTTCGTTATGCTTGTAGATTGTGGCAGATGCGCTGCTGGCAGCCCAAGCAATCGCGCACAAGGACTTCGCCAAAGCAACGCAGCAGTTCCTGTAAGTAGCGCGTGTTGTGGTTGCTTGCAGGTCGTCACTGCTCATCCCAAACGCCAGACGTGTGCTCTCGTATCAGCATGACGACGGCGCGATTCCGCATATCGTATATGGACCAACGGTGAACAAGTCGACGGTGTGGTTTGCGACGAACAAGACGTTCCTTCCGGGGCCAGCGCTGTGGGGCAGTTTTGCTAAGCAGAACAACACACCAGCAGCGTCGCTTCCAACATCTTCGGTGTTGGCTCCTCCAATCGTCGCAGATGTAGCATGGCAGATCTTTCAGCTGGCACCGTTTGAGATAGTACTGGGTGTTGTCAGCTATCCAAACGATGGAGTCCAATTCTTGTGTAACAGCTACGGTCGGCTTCGCAAGCTGCACCAATACCTCCTATCCACAAGACGATCGAGTGAGACATCGCTATATGACATGCAGGTAAATGTTGCCAACGAAGTTCGGTCCTCTCCTCGGCTTCTGACAAAATGATGCTTTGATCAGCACCTTTGGGAATCCTTCTCGCCCGATTTTCAGGACTGGAGAGACTTCCTGGCAACGATAAAACAACACCCAGACTATGATCGGTTCACCTCCACCATTCCGGATGACGCAAAATCAAGCTACGAACGCTCTATCTCTTCCATCTCGAATGATCCCGAACGAGACGTTCAGGACATCTACGAGCCTCTACTGTATGTTGCTGCGTGTACAGGGGGCGCAAACAGCACCGGTGAGCGCTGTCGTCTTAGATTGAAGGATGTCGAGTTCAACGCGCTTGTTCTACAGTCCATGAAGGCACTTCAACGGATCGCTGTAGTGCTCTCGGATCATGGATCGATGTGTTCGAAGCTCGACGAATCACAAGACGAACTGAAGCTGCACATAATTGAGTATCAACGCGAGATCGAGAGTCTCGATACAGCTATTCGCAGTGCATCAGCATTTTGGAATGAAACTGACGAGGTTAACGAAGCTCGCAGGTTTCTCTGGCTGTCAAATTGGGTGCTAACACATATTCTATTGTGCATGCAGTTTTACATGGACTACGTGGACAGAGAATCTCGGAGCTCAGTGCGCGGTATATTGCCTGCTCTGCCTGGAAAGTTACGAGATGACCACGCCATGGGATTTCTTGGTCATTTTTTTGGCTCCAGCGATCACGACCAGTTCCTATGTCAAAGCCATCCGGTGTCGATATACCCATGTTCGAGACTGGGTGAATCTTCGACACCTCTTAAGACTGTGACTCACGTGATCTACAACCATTACGCACAGAGAGCTTTCACGATCGTGGGTTACATACATGGGTATTCTGGAGTCATTAGCCGCGAAAATCTCATTTTGATGTCTCGTTTATCCAGAATGAGATGCCTGGGATGGCAACATTTCTTCGAAACAAGACATTGACGTTGTATTGTGCTCAACGCAGCGTCCGTCCCCAATTTTCAATCGCTTTCAACTCTTCAACTGGTCGAGCAATCGATGGCTTCCATGGCAGTCATATCGGATCGAGTGCGGCAGCAGCAACAATCCTCAACATCATTTTACCGCCAGGTAACGTTCTCGGATAGAAACATTATGCCTGGTGGCTTGGCTCACTTTTCCTGTCACCAGTGGCACCTCTCCCCAGCCCAGACACTCCTCCGATTGACCATCGCATGCTTACTGTGATCATGTGTGTGGAGCTCATTGTGGCATTTGCAGTTGCCATCAGCTGCGTGCTGTTCTCGGTTTATTTTGTTGTGAATCGACCACGCGACAACGTCCAGAGTGCCTCGGTAAAGCACAAGCGTCGTCACGTGGAGATTTCAAGCCGAAAGAATCCGCAACCGTCCAAGAATCGCGAGCCTGCCCTCACTCTGACACCTTCCTCCGTCTACGCATCCGCCACGTCCGGCGCCGACTTGGATCTCGAAGAGTCACTGTTGTCGGAAGACGACGAACACGAGTACGGCTCTATTGAAGCATCACCTCAACGGCCACGATCGGATTCACTATGGAGCTCTGCAAAGGAATTTCTTATGGGAATTAGTCCTTGGTGACACGAAGGAAAACACCAATTTCAATTTGCATTTGGTGTTGATGACATACTCGACTCAATTCTATTGTGCGCTGTTTGGCGCGGCTTCATTGTCTTCTGGCCAATCTTTGAGGCCATACAGCATTTCTCCAAGTGGCGACGGGGTGAAGGTTGGGGGGAACCATTCGGACGTGTTGAATCGCTGCAGCTTCATGGCAGGCAGGAACTCCCGTGGATCGTCGACCGAGATCATCTTGATGTACTGCACCATGCGGAAGTCGAAGCCTGTGTTTGGAAAATTGCCATGCGGGAGCTGGCTGTTCCAGATCAGCAGCGATCCTGCCTTCATCGGCACGCGTGTGACTTCCTTGCGCATCGGATCATCGTCCGGCACTTCGATGAAGTTACGAGTGGACACTTCCGGCAACGCACCATACGAGTCCCGGTGGGCATTGGCCCAGTCGAAGAAGCGCTGGTCAGTGAAGCCAGGCACACAGTGGAAGCCGCCTGTGTCTTCTGGGCAGTCGACAAGCGAGATCAGACCTTGCACACGCAGCGACCCGTACGTCTCAGCCTGCTCGCCGGACAGTGTCGCTGGCGCGTATCCCGCTGCCGAGGTGCCGAAGTGGAACGGACTCAGGTCCCAGTGAAGCCAATCCTTCTTCGTCTGCCACTCTTCCAGCACTTCTTCGTTCTCGTTCGCGCGGTGGCGCAGCTTGGCCGGACGCATGACACCATAGCGGTCAATGCTCACCCACAGGCGGCGCGACTTCATGATATTGCAGAACGCGCGGTACACTTTGGTGTTCTCACGGTTCTTCCACGCCTGCTCCTGGCGATTCACCCACGTGGCGTCGAGCTTCTTCATGCGCTTCCAGAACGGGAAGCGGCCCATGAAGCCGCCATTGCGGCACACCTCTTGAGGCCAGTTCTCATTGCCCCACGTCGTTTCGTTGTCGCGCTTCACGAGACCATCTTTCTCCAAGTACGTCCACACCTGTACGAGCGAGCAACGACACCGCGCGTGGAATCAGTGAAATGAAGGACATCAAAGCCAGCACTTAGAATGCTGTCTGTCACCAGCAGCGGACCTGGCAACGCAGCATACCTCATCCACAGACTTGGCACAGTCCTCGCTCGTCAGCACGTCTTCGATGACGACGTATCCGTCGCGGTAGAAGGCCTCGACGTACTCCTCCACCTGGTCCACGCGATACGACTTGGCGAACTTGCTCATACTGGTTGCTGGCAGACAGACATCAATTGGCGTGATTGACGTTTCTGCCGCCAATCGTGTTCGTGCGTGGACCCCGCGCAAGCCGATAACAAAGCGGCGTCCAAGCATATCGGTTAAGGTTCGAAAGCATTGTGGGGGTTGATATTATACCACACCCGCTTATAAAAGGTCTTTCTTCCACTTAGCCACTAACTGCGCAGCCGTTTGCGCGACTTCTTCCGTGCTGTGCTTGCGCAGCTTGTTGATCACACGGCCGATGCCTGTGGATTTCAGAATCTCCACGTTGAGCTTCATGTCACCCAGCGTCTTAAGCACGTTTTTCGCCAAAGCCGCAGGAACTGTCTTCACGTTGCCGCCATCCTCGAGCATGCTCTGCAGGAACTTGACTTGAGTCGCCAGATCCTCTTCTTCGGCCATACGCGCAATCATTTTCTCGGAATCAGATTGGGAACCCGATGTCGCAGCCTCTGGCATCGGTTCGTCGTGAGAAACTTCTTTTTTGACTTCTTTTTTGACGACTTCTTTGTCGGTCACAGCATCAATATCTTCTTGCTTCTGCACAGACATGTCAGAATATCTTGATACCAGCAAAGGATCACCAGCAACGGCTTACCGGGCAGCCAACTTCGGAGTTGAGGTTAATCTCGAGCAACGGCGATAGATCTGGAATGGATGGCGCATATCCATATGTTTCCCTTTCTCCAAGCGCGAGTATTGCGTTCATCGATGTGAAATACGATGATGCTGGAGTTGCATCAGCCGCTGGTTTCCAGCAACCCGTGTCCATTTGTGTCAACATCAAGATCGCCATTCCTCGTCTGACTGGAATCAAGTTGTCAGAGCCCACGAAACACCGAAGTGCCTATCGTTTCCATCACAGTTAGCTTCTCGACACACAATTAGCAGGACCACACAGCTGCAACGAACCTTCAGGATTTCTGCCACGACCGCTACATCGTGACGGGTGACAAAATGCACCAAATGATGGCGCAGCAAGAAGTATTCGTGGGGAAGCAGCTCCTGCAGTATATGTCATGAGAAACGCCAATGATACTGAGCGAAGGCGGAGCCGAAGCAATATCTCACCGGCTCGCACTTCAGCTGGCCGAAGTTAGTAACCACCATGACGACCGTCGAGATCATCTGCAGCTGTTGCCGGTATTCAGTGCCGCTAATTTCATTGGGGCCCTTGTATGGATAAAAAGCGGGAAGATGTTGCATCGCCTGGGTTCATCAAGTGTGAGCGTAGAGAGTCGACGTAGCAGTACTTTGTAGTGCGAAGAAGCACAACGTACTTGAAAGACAGTGCAGCCGACCGAGACGTTCAGACAGTGTGCGTAATACGCGAGAAACAGCGAATGTGTCATGCGCTGGAAGCCCTCGGAACTTGAGGTCAATGTGGTCAGATCCCCAAGAGGATTCCATCCGATATAATCCTATGAATTCACGAACATTGAGCAATCACGATAGCTCTGTGCACCACGCCCACAAGCGACGTGCATACCAGAACACTGTAGACCGGGGGCGAGCGGTCGAAAAATTGCAATAGCTCCACTCTGCGATTGTGACAGACGCCAACACGCTCCGTGATGAAGATTGCCGTTAGCACTTCCACCACCTGCGTTCATCACCCACAGCGACCGCTACTGAGTTGCATTTCGTGAAAGATCGCCAGCACAATCACCCTGCGAACCTGCGCTGGCGTCGGCTGACTGTTGGCTTCCCACGACAGATGTCGGCGCTGCTTCAGCCACAAAGCTCCAAGTTGACGCACGTAGAAGACAGCAAGTCGTGAGCTGTCTCCCGTTTCGGTTGCCTGTAAGTCGTACAACAATTGCATCGCGTGCAGGCCATACAGGTCGAACGCCTCGGGTGTCTGCAGCCATTGATACACGTAGCGCATTCCTGGTCGTCTCCTTCGCGTAAGAAACTGCAACATGACAGGCTCTCATTTTGCAATCCACACCTTTTCGCATGCTTTCGCGTCTTTGCTTCATTTTCCACGGCTCGGGCGCCACTCGCTTGGCCACCTATCGCATCAGCGTCGATGAGTCATAACCTCTCATACTCGCTGGGGCGTTCACATCATCCCACACCCTCGCGACCCACCCTTTGCACTTTGATCTTGCGTAGTTCTTGGTGCATGAGTCGCTTCAGCACCTCCTTGTGGTTGGTCAAGCTCACGTGCACTTCTTTCTCGACAGCTTGGCGCACGAGTTTGGTGGTGAGCTTCGATACGTCGTTCTTGGCGATGACTCCCGCAATGGCCACCGCGATTTTTGCTTCCAGATCCTTGGAGATGGTTCTCGGCGCTGTAATGAGCGACGAGCCCGTCGCGGTCATCTTCGTGTACATCGCCATCGTCCCTTTCCGGGCCGAGCCAAGCTCAAGCTGATGCTGCACGTGTTGCCGTGCTCGGCGTCGACGCTCAACGCCAAGTGGAGCCACTGCGAAAACCCATACGATTTGGTATTCGAACCACCAGGGGGATTGAATGTCACCGGTCACGGATCATACCGGTATCCGGGCGGTATTTGGACGTGGGGCATGGTGGCCGCGAGCGGCTGGGAGTGGGAAGCGCCAGCAGCTCAGGAACTCGATCGCGTTGGTGAAAGATGTTGGCACGTCTTGGACAGCGCCTTGTGAACCGTGGCGTGACGCGCCGCTTCATCGGTGGATTCGCGCACCCAGCAGACGCCTCGGCTCCAACCGTGGCGGAGAAAGTGTGAGTGTGGGCTGCAGTGGCTGGGGTGTTGGAGGTTGGAAATGGCGAGGTGTGCTCACGTGTGATGCCTCGTGTCTCCGTGGATGGTCAGCATCAACGTGGTCTTGGTCGACTATGAGGGCAACCGCCACTTCGTGAAGGGCCGTGCTGGCCAGACCCTGCAGCAGGCGTGTGCCATGAACGGCGTGGACCTCATCAAGGACGACTCGAACGGCGGTGGCGGCAAGCACAGCGCTGTGCGCTCGGATTACTACACGGAGAGCCTCTTCGGTGAAGGTGCGTGCAGGCTGCTGGATGTGGTGTTTTAATCAGGGGTGCTGATGAACGTGGACTTGCAGCTGCCGTGTCGCCTCAGTCGCACGTGGTCGTGGCCAACGAGTGGATCTCCAAGTTGTCTCCTCCAAACGACAACGAAGTGCACATTTTGCGCACATACGTGCCAGCAGAAGATCGCTCGGCTACGTGCGTGCCACCGAAGCTATGCATTTGATTTATTATCGCTTTGCGTCTAACATCTGTGGTTGGCTTGGTCTACAGCTCGCGCTTGGCGACCGAGATTGTGCTGTCCAGCGGCTTGAACGGCCTCGTCGTGGCCGTGCCAGAGGCCCCACCAGTCGAGAACTACGTCTACGACCATGAGTATGATGATGATGATGACGAGGAAGTGTAAAGTGCACTCGAAGCCGAGACTGCTCGTGGTGTACACATCAAATGGAGGAATGGGAATGCATTAAAAAAATATCTCTTCCATTTATCGGCCGTGAGAAGCGTTGGCAGTGAGCACATCAACAGAGTGTACCTTCGAAGGCCATGTTATCCTCTCACTTCTTCTTCTCGGCGCGGCGTTGGGCATTGCGCTGCTTATCGATCTCGAGTTTGGATCGGTTCTTAATGTCATTGCGCCGCTGAACAGGCTCTTCACTGTCGTCACCTCCAGCACCGTCCGCAGGATGACTGGCAGAGGCGCGGCTGTTCTGGTCTTGCTGCTCGTCACCGGAATCGTCCGAGTCGCGCTCGCGATATGGATTCATCTGGCGTCGTGCCTTGGACACGCGGATGTTGTATCGGACCTTTTCATCGGCAGTGCGAGAGTCTGGCGGAATGTACGCGTGTGAGCCGCTCTGCGTGCTCACGACACCCATAGTGCGCACGCTGTTCTTGCGGCGCAGGTTGTTGTTCGAGTTGGACTGCATGTTGGCTTCGTCGCCGAGGAACATGCGCACCAACTGCTCGACGGCGTCCACCAATGCAAGCGAGTCCATAGTCTGTGCGTCCGCCACACCAAGCGTGTGCGCAACGTGTAATAATCCCAAGTGGAGCTTCTCGGACAACACTTTGAGGCGGATTTGACGCTCTTTCTTCTGCTGCGCAAGCGCACTCACTTCCGCAAGTTGCTGATCGATGATCTTGATATTATGCGCTTTCGATACGCCTTCTCCAGCTGCACTAGCTCCAGCTGCCGAACCGTTCGGAGCGTTTGACGACTGCACTGCTGCCACCGCAATGTCTGTTCCCCCCAGCTTCAAGTTCATCAACTGGTTTTGCAAACTCGTCACCTTGTCGCGCAGCTCGGACACGCGTTGCTCGCCTTGCTTCTCTTCTGCTTCCAACTGAACTGCGTGATCTAGTTTATCCTGCCAATATAACTGCGCTTCCTCTGGCTTGTTGATCCCAACGTGACGCAACGCGCCGAGGTATCCGTCGTCTTTGAACGCGCTGCCGACGTACATTTGTAGCGTCTCCGCCTTCTTCATGCGTTCCAATGACGTCTCTTTCTTGTGAAGCAGTTTGTCCTTTGCACGTGAAAAGGTTAATTCATCCTTGTCACGCGCTTGCTGTCGTTGAGTATCGCCATACAACCTCACAGTGGAGTTTCCGATGCTGAGCGTGCTGCTGGTAGTAGTTTTGTGCAATTTTGCGGCAGGCTTACCCTGCTCCGTTGCTCCCTCTTCTGCTGAAGGCTCCACAGGAGAAGCAGCACTCACAGAAGCGTCTTGTGCCGTAGTGTTGATGAATACATCTCGCCGTGGCGGGTAATTTGACCGCAAGAGGCGGATGTTAAGCTCTTGTCGCCAACGCAGTCGCGAAAGCGCCATCTGATGCATCCGCGATTTCTCTTCGATCACCTCGAGCAATCGAGGCACTTCAACGGCTGCAAGTCGTTTATCGTACGAGATCACCTGCGTCTTTTGTTGGACGTCGACAATATCTTCTTTGAGCTTGTTGACTGTGATCTCTGCGGACTCGATGGCATTTGGATCTCGCGCTGGATGCAGTTCGCAATGGCGAAGAATAGCCTTGTAGTAATCACTGCGTTGTCGTCCTAGCATCGTCTCGTCATTAACGTGGTGGATCTGGTCACTCAAATCCTCCATCTGAGACACGTTGTGACCAGCAGCTCGCGCTTGAGCACGCAAATCTGACAACCGTGAGTCGACTGCTTTGAGCAAATCGCTCTTCTCTTTTACCGCAAACTTGATTTTGTCGTACTTGGTGCGCAAGTCCACCAGCTGAGCTTCAAGCTTGGACACCGACGACAAGAATGACTCGGAATTTTCGGCTGAGAGGAATTCAAAAGCGCCAAACTCTTCTTCAGGGATGCTATCAAATCCGGAGGACATGACTGTGGGCGATCCTTGGGCTTTCTGCTGAGCTTTCCTTTTCACTGCGTTGCTTTTGAGCTTCATCACTCCGAACACAGATTTTGGGAACAAATTGCCATTCCCGTTGCTAGCAGCACCTCCCAAACTGTTGTTGCTGGTCGCTCCACCTTTTGCATTTGCTCCTCGGTTAGCTCCTGCTGCGCCATTGACACTGGATGAAGGTGATGGGAACGATGCGGACGAAGATGAAGACGTGGCGGGGTCCTGGCTATGAGGTTCGTCGGCAGCGTTGCTTGCATCATTGCTAGGCAATTTGGTCATCACAGGGCGAAGGAATCGACACTCGAAAGACACTGCAAATAATGGAAACTGAGTCCACAACCACCGTCGCACGAAGTATCCATCATCTTCATGCGGGCAGAGCGCATCAAGCTCGTTCTGGTTGCGTCGGTTTTCGCTCTCTGACAAGTGCGCAGTCGGGAAGCCACCAAGACTGGTAATAAATTCCTGCAACTGAGGAGGCTCAGGCCGGTGAAGTGTCAGATGACCGCTCTTGGAGTCGTCCACTTTCTGCCATGTCCGCAAGAAGTCTGTGATGGTCAAGAATAGCTCGAGCAGGTGCTCCCCCGAAGGACTCTCTCGGATGATGTACTCATCCATGGAGCGCACGAAGTCGTCGACTGGGTCGTGAATGGAGCAGTTGTTCCTCAGCACGATCCAGTATGATAAATACTCTTGGCGATTGCGCTCGCTCCACCACAACTGAAACATCTGAATGTCCACGAGAATGCTCTGCAGGGCCGACCACATGTTGCATCGTTCTAGCTGGACGGGAAGTTCATCCACACGACGCTGGCATGCTTCCATTCCTTGATAGTATGTCGCCAGTTCTTTGTAGTAGCAAACTCGGAGCTGATCATCTCGAAGAAATCCAAAGCGAACAATCAGTCGCAAATGATTGTGACTGATATCGTAGAGCACGACCGTCTCGTTATGCTGCGTCCCACAATCCTGGCGATGAATTTGCATCAGGTGTGGACCCAGTAGTTTCAACACGAGCTGACATGTTGCTTTGGGGACAATGTCACCAAACAGTTTCTGGAAATCAGACTCAGCGATACCATACCGCGAAACAGCCAAGAGCGACAGCGTGTGGCGAAGCAGCAGAGCTCGCTGCTCAATCTCGGCCTGCAGGTTCTCCAGTTCTGCTGCGTCTACGACAGGTGGCGCAGTCAACGAGACAGACTGGGATCGTCCTTGGGCTGCCTTCGTTGGCATTCCAACACTACCGCTGGCATCGCCAGACTCGAACCTGCTTGTGCGACGTCCTTGTTTTCGGTCCTCCGATGAGCTCAGTCCTGGGTTCTGCGTCGATGTGGAACTGATGTGGACACCATTCGCTGCCAGAGTCTGGGCTTCGTGAATCTTCCGCATGTGAGATTCGAGATCGCTCAAAAGGATTGAATTCCATTGTCGAATGAGCAGCACATAGATGGCATGCAAGTCACTCGTTTGGGTGGCTTTCTCCAGCCATTGCCGGCGGGCTTTGTGCTGGCCTGGTCCGAACAAATCAATCGCTTGAAGTATTAAACGAATGTACAACGGGTTTGAACTGCCTGGAGAGTTGATGATCATGCTGAATTCTTCGGAATCGATCGTGATCTTGTTCCTCGATTCATACAACTGTGGGACAGCAAACCAGTGAGTATCTCATCAATATAACAAATTACTGGCGTGGATGTTCACCAACCGATACGATTGATCTACACGCAGCTTCATCGAGCGGTTCAACTACGATGAATGTTGCGTTGCGTCGTCGTAACTCGCGCATGGTGTGCGAATCGTGCGGATTTGGAGGAAGAGTGGTGTCATAAATCAAATCTGCCCTGGGACACTGATTGTGAGTGTCATATTGACGGCAAAATCATTCACAACATTGCCCTTACTCGCTGTCATAAGCCACGGGTTTGCGCACAATCGATTTACAACAGTGCAAGCTGCTGCGTTCTCGTGCACCCGGCTGAGTCGCGGAGACAATAATGCGAACGCCTGGAGGGAACGAATTCGGAAGCCACGATAAAGAGTCCCCACCATCTTCGGTTCGAATGCAATCAATGCCATCGAGCACGAGAATGATGCTACGACAAACAAGTTAGCAGTGAACCGCGCGCGAATAATCGCTCACATCACTTACTTTTTTCGTTTGGACGTGGAGCTCGTTCGATGAGTAGAGCGTCCGACTGCTGCTTCAAGGCATCGCCCCAGTGAAAATTTGAGCTTTTCTTCTTCATGCTCGTGCGGCAGTTCGAAGTCGCGGAGACCGTATGACAATTTAATTTGATTAATGAAGCGGAATAGGAAGAGAGAAAGCTTGACGCTGTCATACGAGCATCCGCAGTAGTGCTCGTAGATGAACTCGTCTGCTCCTTGTGCACAGCGTCGACGAGAATCTGCCCAGTGAGCCAGCAACGCGGACTTGCCGCTGCCAGACTGCCCGACCACGACCAGGAGTGAGGAGTTGGCATTTGCGTCACCTTCGAGGTTGCAATAGTCATCGAGGATGCGCATGTACTGCGGCGTGGGGTCGTACACGAAGTCGGCTTTGCGACTTCTCGCAAACGCGATGTGTGTGGCATTTTCACGACTCACGATGGTGCTCTCTACACGGTCAGTACGCTCGACAGCAGCATCTTCAAACGACGATTGGCGTGTGCTTTCACGCCCATTAGAGGCCACGTTACGCGACAGAGTCGTCACTGCCTTCTTCAGCGGGGACGGTGCCTTCCCCATGAGGCTGCGGGCACTGTTTTGCGTTCGAGGGGTCGAGATATGAACCAGCTCATCACGAACCAGTGTTGATGCGGTAACTGACCCGTTATGGGATGCTACAGCGTCCGATACGAATGAAACGGAGCAAACGAATCACTGTGCACCAATGAGTGCATGCAATCCAAGAGACTCTTTATCTCTGATCAAAATGTGCATCGCGTGCCAGCCTACTCTGTGGCGCCTTGGTCGAAGCGACGAAGTGCCGCCAGGCGCACTTTTTCACGGCGGTCTTCCAAGGTTGTATTGCTTGACGTTGTGGTAGAAGTTCCCCCGACAGTCTGTCCAGAGCCTGCGCCATTATCGAGAGCAATAAGTTAGGTTGCAGAAACGCTAGCAGAACCAAGATTGTAGCGTAGGGCACGAACCTGCGAAGGCCGAATACGTTGGGGCATGTCTGGCAACAGCATTCGATGAACCATCACCAACTGGTGCTTGTTCGGACAAGTCCGAGGGCATCAGACAGCTGAGAAACGATCCCAGATATGCTGCGCGGTTAATGTACGCCGGAATGGACGTGTTCAGAAGCAATTGACACAGTGCCTCGGAATATGAGTTACAATTCCTACGCGCAAAAATCAATCAACGATCACGCATCACATTGCTTAAGCAAACAGTCAGAGCGTCGCGCGTACTTCGTGAAGAGGTTGTAGGAGCTGCCTTCGAATTCTGGTTGCAGCGAAAATGCAAGCTTGCGGGCCTCCTGCGACGACCCATCAAACTCACCCATCACAATGGACTCGCGAAACTTGGCGCCGCCAGCTTGGCGTGGTGGACATGTGAAGATGCCTGCACCACTGGCGAACGAGTACTCATCGCCGGCAATCTCGACTCCGGTGTGGAACAGACCGAGTCCAAGAGCTGTCAACAACACATACACACAATCACAGATGAGCTACAGGGGTATCAATGGGATCTAGGTCACCGGAGGCAATTAACGCACCCAAGATGTATTCGTTGGCCTCGGACAGGTCGTAGATATTGAGAACGACCTGCGTCTTCGCCGTGCGCGGAGCCATCGTTCGTGACGTGGGTGCGCAGAGCGACTTGTGTTCTTGCACTGGTCGAGTCACCTTCGTGCAACATCCGGCCGTCACGAAACGCCGCGAGTCGTCGCAGTCGCGTCCGCGACATTGATAAGCGTGCGTGGCTTCTTGAGGGCATCTTTGCGAGCTTTCCACGTGCTGGAGTAAGTGTTGGAGGACGTGTGTGTGACGGATTCCAGGGCTTGCTCAAGCTCAGCATTTCGTGCATCGAATTTGTCGATGTCACTGAGTGGAATCCATTCGAAAAGCGGCACAACGTGCAGCGTTGGTGTCGCTAGACTTGCATTGGTTGCCTGCTTGGCAAAGTGCACTGCACTTTGAGGAGTTGGGAAGCATTGATAGACATAGACACCGACAGACTCGACCAGCTTGATAGGGAGACGTTCCATCACGATGCCGACGCAAGCGAAGCGCTGACCAGTTCCAACGAGCCAGTCACCTGCTTTGAATTGGTAGGCACCGGTCCCAGTTCCAGCGAAGTAATTTTGCAGCACCATCGTCATCTCGTCCTCTTTGTAAATCGCAAATCGACTGGTGTCTTTATCTGCCGGAGCGATCGTTTCCACAGCGCAGATTTGGCGAAACAGGTCCATCGCTTCGCCCAGATCTTTGTACTTCCCGAACACACGAAATGCTGTGACCACTGCTTGATTTTGATCAGTGCGAGCAGCAGCAGATTTTCGGGAATGATCTGCACTGCTTTTTTTGTTTTTTGCAGTCGACGGATGATCGTTCTTCTTCTCCATGAGGAATCCAATGACTGAAAATGGTTGACACACACCGTGCACCGGATTCCAGATCGTAGACGCCGCAGTCGGAGTAGGCTTTGCCACACTTGGTAGTTCTGCTCCTTTAACACGAATGCTTTTTCGTCTTTCTCCATGCCCACCCGGGGTATCACTGAACAAGTGGTCTTGTGGTGGAGGGCCGCCTTTTGGCTGACCTTCCATCTCCATACTTGGCAAGAGAGTGAACGTCTTGCTGCGTGAAATTGCCATCGGAGGTTTTTGTTCTGATTGCTCTCGAGGCGACAAACTTGAGGTTGTGTGGTCTCGGTGCAAGCGACCATCATTTTGATCGAGTGGAGCAATTCGACCGTGCCTCACCGAGAGCTCTGACAACGAGTCAGGAGTGGACAATTCTTGCTCGTTGACTTCTCTTCTACCAAAACTGTTACGTTCTGCCGTAGTTGGTCTATTGCCGCTTGATTTGGGGAGAAACTCTCCAGTCGGTGACAAAACTGTGATGGAGTGCCGACGACTCGAATCAACGCGCTGTGGACTTGGGCTAGCTGGTGTGTCGCTTTCGGAGGGTTCAGTTATGCCTGCATCGGAGTGTCGGCGCTGGAGATCGTTATTCTTTTCATCTTCTCTAGCTTTCGCGATCCGATTGCGTGGTTTTGTCTCTTTTTTTGTCGGTGAAAAGTCCTGTCCATCAATTGGACTATGGAGGGAAAAATCCACTCGCTTGCTCTTTATAATCAATCCTCCTGCTGGAACAAGTAGAATTGTCCGTTTTTCGTTTCGCAGTTGAGGCGCTGACTCGGACTTGGATAACTGGTGCTTCGACATTGACTCTGCTAGAAATGACTTCTTGTATCGTTCCCAAATTAGTGTTTTTAGCGCTCGGCTTTCAATGTTTTCTTGGATCCTTCCTTTTGATGACTTTTGAAGGCTTGTTCTTGCTTCAGCTGTCATCAAATGAAAGATGTCGAACCTTGAAAGCACCAGAACTTTGACCGGTGATTCTGCCACAATGGAGTAATCCCTAATGTAGATGTCATTGAATTTGCCAGCAGAAGCTCTGCGAAAACATCGTGAATGAACCGAATGTGAAGCAAGCTTGCGTATATAAACGTACTCGGCACATCCCATCACGCAGTTCGGACCAAATCGTCCCAATTCGTACAATTCAGGAGTCTTGGTCACTGGGTGCAAGCCTTCGTGCACCATAATGCACTCGCCTCTGGTGACGATAAACATCTCGGTTGCTCTCGATCCCTTACCACAGTTTCGTTAGCGTTGATGTGAAACAAAAAGTCTCCAAGTGGAATCATACCTGTTTGCATATCTCGCCCTTGTAGGGGAAATACTTCTCAGTCATCACTGAGCACATTCCCTCGATAGTGTTGTCATCCCACTCAGGTCCAATGAAGTACGGATTCTTGCGGAGCATTTGCGCATATTGCGCATGATACTCATTCTGGTATTGCTTGATCAGCGGCTCGTATTCGTCTCTTCCCAAAACCAGCAGTTCACAGAACTCAGAGCACGTTACTGTCGCTCTTCGCACGCCATCGACTTCAGACAATGCCAACTCTCCAAAGTAGTCTCCTTCGCCAAGTCTTGACACTACGCTTTCTGTTGTTTCGTCAAATCGATTGCGGGATCTCACGGACACTTCAACTGTTCCGGTGAAAATCATATAGAAATGCTTTCCGATTTGTCCCTCTTCAAAGATGATAGTGTTGCTGATAGCACTGATCAATCTCATGGCTTTGCAGAGTTGTTTACGAACTTCAAAAGAAAATCGGGAGAAGAATTTGACTCCTTTGAGATACTCGACGGCGAACTTCAGATCCTTTTCAGAGCGCTGCGTCGAATGGCGTGTGAAAATGTTGCGGATAATATCTTTGTTTGATCTGAAGCGCTTTGTTACTTCCAGTGTTCCACTGGATGCATCGGCGTCTTGAACTTCTTTTAGTAGTTCCGTGAAGACAGTTCGGCTGAGAAACACTAGTTCTGTGCCATCGAGAGCGATGACAGCAGATGCTGTTGTTACATCGTCGACAGTCAAAGCTCACGCTGAAAAAAATTAAACCCAAAGTTGTCAAGTTACCTGCGCGACGATCGCTAGTATATCTGAGTGCTCGCTCTCCAAAGCTGTCTCCAGGATAAAGGTATGTGAGGTGAACGAGTTGGCGGATTGAGTCGCCATGTTCCGTGTTCTGAACAATTTCCACTGCAACAAAATTGGTTTACGGTGATCGAATCACAACCATAGCTCTAGCAAAGCATAGTGTACCTTTGCCAGTATAAACGAGGTAGAAGCTATCTCCGATTTCTCCCTGGCGGAACACGTAAGTCCCCTTCTCTTCGTAGACGGCCAACTCCAGCGACTGGTACAGACGATCTATCTGCAGTATACCACATCAACACTCTGCCACGCATAATCAACGTGATTCCAACAGCCGTGCTTGGCTTACTTTGTCTGCACCAGTCAGAACAACAAACGTCACCAGTGACATTTCACCGTGAAATATTGCATGATTGGCATCACGTACAGGCATCAAGACTTGAAAAGAAATCCAGCAGCTTGGACGACGACAACAACGACTTGAGCTGCCGATCACACCAATGCATCACTGTGAGTTGCTGCGGCCACATTCCCATCCATCCGGCGCCGTACGATGTAAATGTCATCGACAGTGCGTTTGCCCGGTTGCTTCTGCAGGATGGTCCGGCACAGCGCAACGTCGCTGTGCTGCTCCGCTACGGCACGCGCAAATGCACCACTTTGCGACTTGGCCTCCAGCAGCGTCGCGAGCGACACGCGTCGCTTGTCGTCCTCTTCCGACACCATGCGGCCGCGCCGCTGCCGTGGCTCCATCTTGCTGCTGCCGCTCTCGGCCATCGTCGACGTTGACGTCGACGTCACGACTGCTTGCAGTGACTTCAACTCAAAATACCGAGTGTTGCGCCAGCGCAACATAAGCCGCCACTTGCCGGTCGCGCACAATCCGCAGCACCGGTGCCATGGAGCCATGGCTGCGCCAGGCCGTTGACGTCGTCGAGCACCAACTCTCAAGCAACCGCGCTGGCGTGCTCTATGAGAACGTTGGTGCCCACGCGTGTGATGCAGCCACCGGTGGTGCTATCTTCTGGTCCGGGCTGGCCCTGGCCCAGCTTGGACAGAAAGTGCTGGGAGTGGCAGCGTCGTCGCCGGTGCTGCCGCGATGCATCGGCATTGCCGCCGTCGCGGCGTCCTCTGCTGCGGCTCTGCAGTTCTCGTCGTTGCCACGGGAACTGTATGGGGATCTGCATGAGTCGGTGCAGCAGCGAACTGCATGGGCCAAGACGTGGGGTCGTACACGCAGCACGATTCAGCGTCGACTGGACGATACGGTGGAGGCGCCGTATCCGATCTACATGGTCATGGGCGTGATCTGCTTCAAGATGCTCGGTGGCCGCATGAGATCGATCGCACCAAGCCATTACGCGAACCTTGGTGCGTTCCACCTCAAGAAGGCATCTCTGCCGGCCACAGAAGCGTACGCAAACTCGGCTGAAAGCATGGTCATCCAAGAGTTTGGACGACTTTTTGGTTGCCACACGTGCGGCGTCAAGCGCAACATCAAGTTTCATGCTGATCATATGCCGCCAAAAGCGTACGTCGCATGCGACCACGGTTCTTGCTGGGATTTGACCGTGTCTGTGGTGTGATGCAGGTTTGCCAAGCGTGCAAACGAATCCTTCGTGAGAAAGCTGTTTGGTCAGAAGGTGGCCTTCCGATTCTACCCACAGTGCGCACCGTGCTCGAATAAGCAGGCGCACGTCGTGAAGTTCCAGCAGCAGAAGTTGCGTACTCATTTCTCCTCGCTGCGACTGTACCATACCACCGGCATCTGGTTAATTCTGCTGTGCTCCGGTGGCATCTACGTCGGAGAATCTAGCTTTCAAGGTATAACAATGGCAGTAGCTGCATGCGCACCTCCTTGGCCATTGGTGACGTGGCAATTGCCTTATGTGTGGTGACAGATATCCGGCCGACCCCAACTGTGGTCGAGAACGTCGAACCATCACGGTTCACTAACAAGCCCGATGCACAAGATCTCTTGTCCGCATTGCGTGAACGTGAGCGCGCATTACGGGCAGAAAGAAAGCAACAGTCGGACACCAGCGGAATTGATCATGAACTTGAAGCCATTGCGCATTGCAAGCGATGGCTGAAGAAAAACATGAAGCAATCCAAATAATCGGTAGTAATGACGTTAATAATCTGATTACGTGACAGCATCGCTTTCCCAGTGTGGTGGTGGTGAAAAAGTGATCCTGCGAGAATGGACTGCCATTATGTGATGGAGCAGTGAAAAATATCTGGCGCCAACCGTTTTCTGCGGTATTTTCGTTCATGCTTGAACCGATCGCTGCGGGTCTCGCACAACTCACCGACGGCTGAACGTTGTCGTCGGAAGCAAGCCGTGCGCTGCCAGCATGTCGACTGCAAGCCGCGAGGGCGTCGCGCGCACGATTCTGCATGCGCAGCCACGCAAGCCGAACGGCAAACTGAGCGCAATTGCTCCAAGAGGTCATCGGCGCCTGGTTCGAGCTCCGTCGCCGTCTAAAGAAGTGCTTCTCGAACGTGAGTTAGGATGGGATGATCGCTTCTGTGGCACGGTTGCCACTGCTTCGAAGCACACAAGAAGTCAAACAAGTGAGCGAGTCACAACGTCTGAGCAAGCATTGAAAGAACAAAAGATTCGACAAGAACGAGCACAATATGGTGAGATTGCCTGCATTTATCTTTCATCAGAGCGATGGGATTGACGCGTTCTGAATGACCATGGTCATTCTCAGGAAGTGGTAGCAACGGGCAAGGCAGACGCCAATCACGACAGCCCCCTCGTCAAAGCCAAGCCAAGCATCGACTCAATCCGCTGACACATTCACCTGAAGTCCGCCGCGGTGATGCCCCGCTCACCAAAGAAGAGCGCCTGCGGTTTCACGTGTTGAAATCGATAGATCAGCGGGAAACCCTCATCTATCAACTCAACGCACTCATTCTGTGCACCCCAGCGCAGGAATCGCTGCTGCAGTTGGTGGCCAGACCACCAGAGTTGGCGAAACCCGCCATCGCTGGTACACTGCGGATGCAGAAGAGCGCGACACCAGATGGACCAACCGTGAACTACCGCGAGGCGACTCGTATCGCGCAGCAACTGGCAGCTGACTTGCAAATCGCTGGGATTCAGTGTGTTGAAGCACTCGTGGAATGGATGTTGGAAGCGGGAGCCAAAGCAGCGTGAGTTCTGGAGTTGATTCAACCAGTATTCGGTCGTGCGATTGAGAACACTGATGTACTTGCAGGAACCCACCGCCATTTCTGTGGCGTGGCCAGAACTACATGCAAAAGATGTACAGCGATCTCGACTTTGCTGAAAGCGAGTTGCGCCTTCGAGGGGTTCAACTGGATTGCTACACGCAGCACAACCCATTGCTGCTTCAGCCGGACCAAAAGCTCGGGCGTGCATTGGCGGCCCAATCTATAATTCTTGAAATGCTTGGTATCTCAAAAAGTGAAGGAAATGCCGTTGTGCACATGAAATCGCCATCACTAGCGGTCGTGGTAGTTCAAGTGCCCTCCTTGGAGCAGAACGCGCCAGAGGACCCTCCCGATGAAAATGCGGATGATTCGTTAACGGCAGACCAAATGATACTCCGAGATCCCGACGACATCGATGAACGATCCAGCAACCAAGACGAAGGCTACAATGATCAAGACGATAGCGCGGAGCCGCGTACAGAAGAAACACCTAGCAGGCAAGAAACGGGGGAAAGTGAGAGGTTTGTCGATCCTGAGCTGGACAGTGAGTACGGCGAAGAAGATCATCGTGATGCTGACGACGTGAATCAGTCGAATCATGCTCCATCACCGACGTATGGCTCAGAAGACGATTTTGAAGACGCGGGGTCCCCTCAGAAGGAGAAAAGTGCTCAGCCACAAGACGATGAGAATGAAGGTGCGCTTCCGCCCGCACAGTCTGCTGTTGTGGCTGATGACGAGGCACATGGAGACCTTGTTGCAATACTCGACGAAAGCATGAGTGAGTATCGATGGAACAAGACACCACAAGATGTTCCAGCGGAAGAAACACCAGCACCTTCCACGGCTGAAGTGCTGGCTGGCGATACCCCGAACCAGACTGAAGACGGCCGAGGAGACGACGAAAATGAAGTTGATTCTGGTTCACCTAATGCTGAAGTGAACAAACAGGAGCCGACCACGCCACAAGCCACCGAAGGTCCGGCAGTGGAGTCGCCGGCAAAGAAAAATGAAATCGATTCGTCAACAGACAGTGGCAACGCCCAACAAGCTGTTTCCTCTAACGAGTTGCTACGACAAACTTTGAGCCAACACGCGGGCCTCATTCTCCTAGAAGGCGAGCTGGCGGCAGCAATCGCATGGGGTGACGAGCAACTAGGTTTCCTAGATGCCGCGGCACCAGCAGAAGCGGCTTGCAAGGAGTCGCTGGTGAATCTGATGGCCACTTCAGGGATCTTGAGCAGTGCCGACCAGCTTAGCCATTTCCTTTCAGGAAACTTCAAGCCTCTATTGGCGACAACAACATGGTCTCAAGGTCGACTGATTGTTAACAGTGTGTTCAAGCTGGTCGGTGATGAGCTTGAGCAGAAGATTGCAGAGGCAATCGAAGACGGCGCTGAAGTGGAGGCAGAAGATTTGGTCGAGTCGATCAATTCCGGGCTGAGTCGGGTACATGCATCCTGGTGGTCGTTGACCAATGCCACAGTCTCGTTCCATCGGAAGATATCTGCTGTGGATGTCAAGCAACCAACAATCGGCGACACCCCAACACAATTGGCGCGCGTATTTGCCATTATTCGGCCCTTTGTGACAGCGCTTACCCACGAGAAACAGGTCCAAGCATGCTATTCAATCGTGTCATCAATTGAACAGCACCGAGTATCAGTCCGTGATCTCGCGCCGTGGCTCGACCCAGCTGGAAAAGCGCTGCTCCTTGGTTGCGAAGCCCTTTTCACGGATCTGGACCAAAGCAGTGACATGGAGTCGTTCCCCAAATTGACGATTGTGTGCGCACGCGATGCCCCTGTGCAGACAAGTCTCGCTGTGCTCCGAACTCATCTGGCTGCCACCAAGTTGCCCCACTTTGTTATTTATCCATTTTTCCAGAGCACTTTCGGTGAGAAGATCGTGGATGGCGCACATGTGGAAGAAGGGGAGGGCAAAGGTCCATTGAAAGAGTGGTTCAACCTCGTGGTGACAGACTTGTCGTCCAGATGGATGATCAAGAGCACGACAATGTCGGGCAAACTGATCCTAGAAGACCACAAGCTGTCGTGCCCCGGCGGCCTCGACGAAAAGGCTCTTCAAGCGGGCTGTATGTTGGAATGGGAAGCTGCTGATGGCACAGTATCCAGCAGAACAGTGGTCAAGTGCATTGACAACGCTACTGTGATGCTTGACCGCCCAGTGCAGGAGCGCCTTAATCTCGAAGCCGACAATGTCCGAGTATTATGGCGACAACACGAATTTGTTGTGTTTGTCGAGGCCAGTGATAGCTACTGGCTCAATGACCAAACCGAAGACTCACAGAACAACCAGGACACGCTCCGATTCCTTGGTTGGCTACTGGCGAACGTCATCCGCCATCACGTCCAAGTGGATATTACATTCTGCGATCTCTTTTGGCAGCTACTGCTCCGACCGGATCTCGTTCTCACGCTCGATGATATCGAATCTTTCGACCCAGCACTGCACGAGTCACTGGCAAAGCTCGCGAAAATGCCGCACGATAACTTTTCGGCGTTCTTGGACATGGAAGGATTATCCACGGACATGTCCTTCCGCGAATACGTTGCTGCTCATCTTCAAGAGCGTTTTGGCGAGAAGTCATCGTTTGCCTGGCAAATGGACGCCATCCGACGAGGCTTCGCCAGCGTCTACGAACTAGAGCGACTGGAAGAGTTGCGGATGACCGCTGCCGACCTCAAGTCTGTGGTGTGCGCAAGCCAACGAGATGTGGATTTCGACGTTCGAGTAGTTTTCCGCACAGTCGAAGATCCTGAGCTTGTAAAGTCACCACCACTGCGCACAGCGCTATGGAAGGTGATCAGTGAGCTCAATCTATCCGAGAAGCGGCGTTTGGTCAAGTTTGTCACCGGGGTTGATGCACTGCCGCCACGGGGATCAGAGGTGTGTGTGTGTGTGTGCGGTCTGGGTGCTGTATTACTTTGTGCAATGCTCACACCTGTCATGTTTGTCAACAGTTTTTCCGAGTCGAAATGCCTTTTACGGCAGCGACACCTGATGACTACGAGCGGCTGATGCTGATGCTACCACAGGCTCACGTAAGTTTCGGCCCCGCACATCGATCACAAGCTAGTTGCTCATGTGCCATCTCTGATCTGCCTAGACATGTGACAACACGCTCGAGCTGCCGAACTACATGCAAGCGCTGTGTCACACACGAGGCTACGACAAGGCGAACTGGCCGGCAGAGGGGCAGCGTCAGCTGGAGGAGTTGGTTCGAAAGAAACTATGCGATGCGATGGACTACGCCGGCGGCTACGGACTGGACGGCACGAACAACGTTTCAACAGCGCTTGCTTCTCGACCGAAAAGTGCAGCCGCGGCCGCCCAAGACAGTTGCGAGTCGCTGGATCTCCCTGGCCTCGATGACGAAGGAGGTGACGATACTGCAGCAAGTCCCGTGGCCACCGCAGCTGACGTGGAGAAGACAGACGTGGCCGGAGCGTTGCCAGCACTGACTTCGCCTGCCACCAAACCGAAGGCCGTTGACGACGAGTCGTACGGCGACAACGATTGGGAAGAGGAAGCGCTGTGATTGGCATTGCACGTTGATGCTCGTGACCTTTCACCGTGCGTAGCGTGGCACTGGTGTGGCTGCGACGCGCGCACGCGGGCGTTTTGTTGACGTCGACGGGCAGTTATTGTGTCCCGTGGTCAACGGTACGCGGCCGTAGGTGCAGGGAATGATGGACCGTTGACGGCAGGACAACGCACCAATCGTCGGTGTGTCACCAAGCGACAGAGGCCCGAGCCCGCGGCCTGCGCCGTCGCACGAAGAACTGCTGCAGACCCTCGGAATCTGCGGTGAACGACGAATACGGAGCGCGTGGTGGCGTTGCGTTGTTGATTGCACCTGAAGATCGCGCAGGGCATCATCTGCCACTTGCGCATTGGCATCGTCCATGACATGCCCCGGATTGCTTCCGATCCAGAAGCTACGCAACAAGATGATGCAAGAGCAAGGATTTGAACGCTGCGTTGACCTACCTGGCGCCGTCACCGAGCTCGACAACGCGCTGCAAGACGTGCTTGGCGACGTGCGCTTGCTGCTGCGAGTGGCCAATTACGTGGCGTCGCTTGCCAGCAATGACAAGGATGGGGACGAGCAACGACTGCGACTAAGCCAGCAAGTTGCTGCTAAGGTCGAAGACATCGTCGCAGTTGGCGCGGAGATGAAGGATGTGCTGAAGAAGGTGGCTCCGACTGTCGGTGCTGCCGCGGCACGTAAGGAGTTTGCGCCGCTGGAACCGACCAACACCACCGAAGAAGACTGGTCGCAGATCGGAGACGATGCCACGGCAGCGAGCGCGTCTCAGCCTTCGGTGTGGTCGGGATTTTATAACAAGACCCTTCGGGAGCGTTTCGACGTGCTGTCGCTCATGTACCCGCGCCTCAATCGCTCCAAGCAACACGCGGAGTCGAAGGAAGGAGCGTCCAACGAAGCTGTCGATCCTATCGAGAAGCTTGGTGAACTGCCGATCCGCACGGCCAACCTTATGATTGAGAACTGCGTGGGAGTGCTGGGCATTCCTCTCGGGTACGTGGATGGTCGATGATTGCGTAATGAGTCGCCTTTTTGCTGACTCGCCGTTGTTCTTCCAGATTGGGCTTGAACTTCGTCATTGACGGCAAGAGCTACTCGATTCCGATGGCCGTTGAGGAACCATCAGTTGTTGCTGCTGCGTCAAGCGCCGCGAAGCTCGTGGCCTCCGGCGGCGGAGGCTTCAAGACAGCGACGACGGGAAACATCATGACTTCCCAGATTCAGTTGGTGGACACTCCAGACATTTCAGCGGCGATTGTAGCGATTGATGCGCATCGAGAGCGCTTGTTGCATCTCGCCAACACGACGCTATGTGCCAACATGAAGAAGCGCGGAGGTGGCGCCCTGGATGTCTACTGTCGTGTGGTGACGCAAAGCTCAAAGCGACACTTCTCGCACCTGGAAGACGATGCGTACTGGTACACTCCTTGTGAAGAAGAGCTCAGTGTCCATGCATCCGATGAGCATGTGAAATACCTTGTGGTGCACATTGATGTTGATGTGTGTGAAGCGATGGGTGCGAACATCGTCAACACTGTGGCTGAAGGCCTGTCCGCCGAGATCAGCAACATCACTCGAAGCCGCTGTGGTCTGCGTATTCTGACGAACCTTTGTATGCAACGGCGCGCGCGATCCACGTTCGAGATTCCAGTAGAGAAGCTTGGATGGAAGGGCGTTGCAGGAGAGCAAGTGGCGGAGCGCATTGTCGAAGCGTACAACTTTGCGGCAGTCGATCCATATCGCGCAGTGACGAATAACAAGGGCATCATGAACGGCGTGGATGCAGTGGCGATCGCTACTGGTCAAGACTGGCGCGCGATCGAGGCTGCTGCGCACTGCTACGCTAGCAGAGCTGGTCAGTACACGTCGCTTTCGCGATACGAGCTTGCGGATGGAGCCGACGGCAAGAAGGTTTTGCGCGGAAGCATCGAGTTCCCTATTGCTGTGGGCTCGAAGGGTGGTGCATTGCAGACACACCCGGGTTATGCCTCCACACATACAATCCTCTCGCACCCAACGTCTCGAGCCCTCAGTAGCATCATGGTCAGCGTCGGATTGGCGCAGAACTTCGCTGCCATTCGTGCGATTGCGATCACAGGTATCCAGAAAGGACATATGGCGCTGCACGCGCGAAACATCGCTGTGGCAGCTGGTGCTCCAAGCGACTTGGTGTCGGAGCTGTGCACGTACATGTTGGGTCGCAAGAGCATCAACATCGAGACTGCAAAGGAATATCTGCACGCGCATGCAGTGTTCTCGGAGATCCAAAGCAACTCTCCGCCAATTTCACCACATCCAGTGTCGCTGCCATCCATGTTCTACGTCGAGATCCCAGTGCCGCAGTTGGAGAGCAACATCAGCCTGAACATCGCGTTTGAATCGATCAACAAGCATCCACAGTACATTGCCATCATGCCACAGAAGAAGTCAGCCAGTGGTGAAGCCAAGGCGCTCCCACCAATCCAGCAGCGACTGCTGGGCGACAAGGGATACAACCAACTGGAGAAGATGTTCATGTTCTTGTCGTCGTTGCGCTCCGTCGTGACGTCCAACTGCGACGAGAAACACTTGTCGTCCCGGGCCAATTTGGCTCTTCAGAACAAGCTTCAATTGCTGTCCATTCTCATCAACATCATCGCCTATCGGCTTCTCGAAGTGCGCCCCGATGTTGTGAGAGAGTTCTTCGGACGGATGCTGCAGTTCCAACATAGCCGCGAGCTTGATGTCAAGAAGTGCCGCAGTCTGCTCGTAGACGTGCCAGCGTCCGACGAAGTTCTCAGCACCGGCCTGCCATTGTTTGTCGCGCTCTGGCAGGTGCTTCATTACCACATTGAGCAGGAAGTGCCTCACACGCTTCTGCGACATCGCCTTCTGACCGAGCAGTTGACGTTGCTGGACTCGATCGTCAAGAGTTTCGATTGCAAGGTGGGCCCAACCCCAGTGGAATTGCAGGATGTGCGTTTCTTCGACTTCATGAAAGTGCAGTGCAAACGCTGGCAGGTGTCGATGTTGCTCCTCGTCGATTCATTGGCCTTGAGGCGCGAAGTGGTGACTGAAGATCGCCTGGCGTTCCTCGGTCGGATCGGCGCATACTTGGAGTGGGAAGGTACGATTGCGCACGACAAGGCGCGGTTCCAGCGAGCAATCACCGAGGGTGTGCCGAACTCGTTCGTGTTTTGGATGAAGTTGCGTGGCCTCGATGTCCAGCGCGGCGAAGACTACATCGCTGACTTCCACTTCATGGCCGAAGATATCTCCAGCGCACGGCGGGAGGCCATTCTGGCGGAGCGGGACTCGACAGCCGCCGAAATCTTCTCGTTTGCAGCTGTGGAGCGTGTGGCGCAGTATATTCGGGACATTTATCAAGACCGTAATGGCCAGCGTCCGCGCAAGGAATCGTTTTGAGGCGAGTCGATCCAGCAGAACGACTCGGTAGCTGTGTGGCGCCCTAGAATGTCATTATATCACGACTTTCGGTTCATCCTAATTTAAAAAGAATACGAACCATGTTTATTCGCCATCGGATTGCTTCACTTCTTGCTCCATAATCACGTGCGCGATGGCGTAGTCACCATCGTGCGACAACGACACTTGCGGCTCCTGACAGGAACCACATCCCATGCGAGCATGATCAACGACCATCCAGAGCCAGAATCACAGCCAGTTCTCACCGCTAGTGCGAGCTTGGCAGCGAGGGCCTTAGTCTCGCCCGAAAATACAAGACGCGGAGCGACTGTCGAGTGCGAGATTGCCATGGACGACGTGTCGTCGTCGCTGTCGTCACCACGCAGTTTGTCTCGCACCACGCGAATCTCGGGGAACTGGACACGGAATTGTCGGAACGCCTTGTACGTGGCTTCCTTCACTGCCCATCTGGCACCCACCGTCCGCATTCGTGTCAGCTCAGCATCGCTCATCATGGACGTGGCTGGCCTCAGCCACAGCATCCGGCTCACCTGGACGCGAGGAAGACATATCGGGACTCTGCGGATTTGCGATAAAACTCCTTCACTTCCTCCGGATGGTACGCGCGCTGTAGGAAGCGGTCGCCGAACTTGTCGAACGTGCGCACAAAGCGCGGGATGTACGCGATGTCCACGCCCACGCCATAGATCTTGCACAGGGCCATTCTCGTCGATCAAGTCACCGCATCAATGATCGAATTGGTGTGGTCCACCTCAGATTGTATCAATGGCAAGAACACTTCAACGGGCTCGACGTTCCAACAAGCGCTTGCCAGTGATCTTACTACGTATGGAGGCGACTGCAGCACGAATGGGCAGTGATGCACAGTCCAAGAGCTTTGGTGACCAAGCTTTGTGTGAGCGTGAGTGTGCTTGAAAGCACTGGGTGAATGGATAAGACCGAGCCGCGTGAGCACCAGCGCAATCACGACGTGCCCCACTCTGCGACCGCATTTTTTTTTCTATTTTTCATAAATTTACCCGTGTGCTAGGAATCATATTGTCCCTGAGGCAAATACCGACGAAACAATGCCGTTCTCACAAGCCATTCGCAGATATCTGAGGGGCAACCGTAACGTGCGACATTGGTTGCTGCGCTGGACAGCACTGTGGTTGTGTGTGCGCATTCGTTTGAGTGGACGGCAATTGTTCGCCCAGCGCCGTTTGGACCCTGGTCTTGGGGAATGCCCTGCGTCTCACCATCGCGTGCCGTGGCCAGCGACACGATCAGCGTGCGCGAGCAATGACAAAGAAACTCGGATTGGAGGGGACACTCGCACGCGTGTGTGTCCACTTGCTCGTTTCATTCGCGCTCGGCCAGTCGATTCAATGGCAGCGGATGCGAAGCTGACACCACGCGCTCGTGCCTGGTGACTGCAGCGTCCATCGCTGTTACCTTCAGTGGCGAAGCCGTGCAAGTTGACGCCCCGTTCATCACCGCAATTGCCGCTGTCAGTGTCATCGCTCTGATTGAGAAATGCTGCGTCTAAACATGTCAAGGCCGTTGCGATCACCTGATGGCGTGCATGTCGCTTTCATTGCTGCCATCTGTCACGCCCATCTTGTGGTCCGGTCATGCACACACCTGGCGGTGAGGAATGCGAACGCGATGCCGGCTCTGAAAGCAACTCACGCGAGCAAGCAGCGCTTCCGCTGGTCCACGTGCGTCGTGGAAATCCTTTGGCTGCGAGCGCAGTTCTGGTGTGCCATCACCTTCGCCATCGTCCATCTAGTTCAGATTGTCACGTGGACCACACTAAACGGCTGAATTTCGATCTGAGTCTGCACCTGAGCGGACCTGATACTGTAGTGATTGAGTCGGGTGTGGAACGAGCCAGCCATGACCTGGCCTCGAGGGTCAGGTGGTGGCCGTGGGTTGCGCTGCTCCATGTGATTTGCTGCTGTGGCTGTCGGTCTCCAAAAGCATAATTTTTATCGCTGTCATTGTGAAATGATCGATGGATCGTGATGCCACTCGGTTCTCTCGATTGATGAATGAGCCAGCGTTCCAACCAACCAGCCAGCCAGACAGGCCTCCTTTGCGGCCACCAGTTGCCCGCTCCCGAGAGCGGGGAATATTTCCATGCGTCTGGGTTGGTCGCCTTGATGCTGATTTTCAATGCCGGGTGCCTGATTTCTGGTTTACACCTCGATTCCGAGGTTTTTCGTCCCTTGTCGCAACCGCTTCCTGGAAGGATTCACTCGGGATTTTGCTCAACAGCAGGCAAACAGCAAGCAGCGCTTTCCGTGGAAACAACAACCAAGAAGCTACAACAGCAACAGCAGGATGGTCATGCGTACTGGACTCGTGTTGGCGGCCGTGGCTGCGGTCGCTCTCTCGACGGCGGATGCCGCTCACCACCACCATCACAAGGACTACGACGCGACCCCAGCGCCATCCCCAGCGGTCTACACCTCGGCGCCTCCAGCATACACGGACAAGCCTAAGCACACGCCAAAGCACACGCTAAAGTCTACGACCAAGGCTCCTTGCACCAAGACCCCAAAGCCAAGCACCTACGATCTGTACGACGGTGACTCGCTTGAAGTCGATGGCTCGGACGACATTGACATCTACGAGGAGGATGTCGAAGGCGACGAGAGCATCTCGGCCGAGGGCGACAGCGTGGAGGTGTCGTACGATGGCGATGACAGCGTCGAGTACGAGGCCTCCCTGGAAAACGATGAGGAATACGAAGCCTCGATCGACCTCGACGATGGCGAGTTCGATGTGTCATTCGATGACTCGGAGGACTACTCGCAGGACACCGTCTTGTCGGATGACCAGGAATTGGATCAGATCATCACCTTGCCAAAGGACGCCGAGTCGGTGCGTCTTCGCGTTCGCAATGGCGTCGTCGACTTGGATGTGATCCGCCGCTCGCACGGAAAGGATGAGAAGATTGAGAAGTCTGAGAAGGCCGCTGAGACCGAAGAGGGCGAGGAGCACGAGACTGTTGTGCTGGCTGCTCAGAAGTGGTTCCAGGACAACGCTACCAAGCCAGTTTTCATCGGCTCGATCGCGGGCGCCGTCGCTGCCATGGTCGGCGTCGCTGGTGTCGTGATCGCCAAGCGTCGCAACGCCGAATTCGAGCGCTCGGTGCTCGCCCTCGAGACCGCCGAGGCAGACAACACCGCTTCCGTCGAGATGGATGCGCCTGCGGAATCGACCGAGGAGGAATCGGCGACCGAGGAAGTGAAGGACAACGGAGTCGTGGAAGGATCGGTGTAAACTGTCGCGGGTTAATTGAGCTTGGCTTGTCGCCTCCGCTGTCTTTCACTTTGCGTCGCAGTTGATCCTCCAGGATATTAAATATATTTTTTATTAATCCCTCTGAAATGCATTGATTTCCTGTCCTCATTCCTGATCCGACAGCCACCTTGGGTTCGGCCAAACGTCGCAGCAAGTGAGCACCTGCGAGTCGCACGCACGCACCCACGCGTGGATGGGTGGACGCTCCCGAAGCTTGATTGATGACCGAGGCTGGCGCACAGAAGCGCTGGGTCCACGGTCTCATCGATAAGAGCCGGGATCGCGTCACTCACGTCCGCGCTGGCTTCAGCCTGCTGAGCACTTTGCACTCGGATGGCATCGATGATGACAATGCAGACGGTGGGTCCCCGACTGAGGAAGGAACGCGCGATCACAAGCAACGACATCATGTTGATGGAAATGGAACGTCGTCCATGCCGGTCCTTCCGGTTGTGGAGAATAAGAGCTCCATGTATGTGCGGGACCGCCGGAAAGCCGTCACTAAAGTGTCTCCAAAAGTGATCAAGCTAGGAAAGCAGAACGCGCCAGCGGCAGCAGCACCAGCTGCGGCTGCGCCAAAAGAGTCACCACATAACAAGCTCATGCGCACAGTAGCGATCGTCCGTGGTCAGCACGCGTTCACCAACAAGGACAAGTACGTGGAACCGCCGTGGAAATCGATCCAGAACAGCCACTTGGCGTTCACAGAGTTCCAGAAGGAGCCCACTGCCATCAAAGGCGCAACATCGACGATCACAATCAGCCAAGCCAATCGTCGACAGCACACGACATTGTGCTTCGGGGATCGAGTGTGCCTGATCTCTTCGACCTCGAACCTGCCGCTGGCCATGAATCCAGACGGACGATGCAGCCAAACAGCTCAAACTACCATCACCGGTCCGCATATGATGTTCACGCTCGTGGATTTTCGTAATCAGACGCGCACGGACGAAGTCACCGTCGCAGACGACTTTCGGCTGCAGATAGACAGAGATTTCCTCGCCCATTCGGATGAAGACATCATCACGGCGTTCCTGACAGACACGCAATTCTACTTGGGTTGTCCTGGGTCGTTCGACGACAGCGAGAGCGGAAAGCGCAAACTGCCGTTCGTGCTTCCACCACCGACACCTGTGTCACCTACGCCGATCGTGCGCAAAAAGCGGAAGAACACCGAGTGTTTCAAGCTCATGGCCATCAAAGCTAGCATTCCGTCGCGTGAGTTCTATGTTGACGACGAGGCAACACGAGAATGCGCCGTTGAAAGTAATGATTTTGCCATGCATTTAGCGAGATGGCAGTTCACCAAGAAACCCGCGGCCCCAGCTGCTCGCTTGCCTTCGCTGAACGGCATACCCCACGCTGTTTCGACGAGTGCTCTGGCGAAAGAGATAGACAGCGATGTGCTGCTGAACTGCGATCACATCTACGTGGGCATGAACGAGATGTGGCTCGATTACGATGGTGACCTGCAGCGGGCTGTTATGCGCAGTGCCCCATCACCAGCAGAGGCTGTGTGTTCTTGGCAGGTTCGATTGCTTCACAAGACTAACGCACCGCAAGAGCAACACCATTCGCCGATAGAGAAGGTGGGGGAGGCAAGTCATCCGTCGAATGAATGGCTGCGGCAGAAACAGCAGACAATAGAAAAGCACGATGAGTTCATCCGACATAAGCGCTATGTGGTGGAGAAAGCGCGGGCGGCATACGAGCAAGTGGCGCAACGGAATAACAGAAGACTGGCGGAAATGCAGTCAAACAAAGCACACAACGAGCGCGCATACTTCGAAGCGTTATCTGCGGATTTACTGACTCGTCCGCCACCAACAGCAGGTCTTCACTGAAATCTATGCCTTAGTTAGCGCTGTTGGCTTTTCGCTTGGCCTTCCGCTTCTTGTTGCGGCGCTTAGCAGCTCCGTTTGGCT
This sequence comes from Lagenidium giganteum, assembly GCA_002286825.1. NCBI lineage: Eukaryota > Oomycota > Peronosporomycetes > Pythiales > Pythiaceae > Lagenidium > Lagenidium giganteum. The sequence continues at coordinate 296,547 of NSDO01000026.1, forward strand.
GCGATGTATCTTCGTCTCGTGGTCGCTTCAAATTGTTTGCCTGATCATTTTCTGGTGTTGCTACCTTCAGCGGGGACGGCTGAACGGTGCGCTCCGCAGCGTCCGTACGCTCGAAGTACGCAACAAAGAAGCCGTTCGTGCCGTCTTCCAGACCATTGGCACGGACCATGCACTTGGCTTGTTCTTCCGTCAGTCCAGAGATCTGTTCACCGCGCCTCGGCCAGCCAGCAAGACAAGGGCGAAGGGCAAATGGCCGTTCGGCTGTGCGGTTCTGCTCAGACGTCAGAGCCGCCAGCACGACTTCTTCGTTTTCTTTGTGGAACACTGAGCACGTGGAGTACGCCACACGTTGCACTTGTGGGAAGGAGAAGGCCTTAAGCAGAGCTTCGAGCTGGAAGTCAGCCAATGACTGCAGGCGGGAGGCCACGTCTTCGTACTCTTCGTTCTCTTGGTCCTCACCCTGCACGCGGCCACTAGCGATGTCGAGAAGGTGATCCAAGCGGTTGGTCATGCCCGACCCTGAACATGACGGGTCCAACTGAATGCTGCGCACACTCGCGTATTTCTCGTCGGTAACGTCAACGTCGAGGAAACTCTGGAGAACTGGAGTCACAATGCCGTCGGCACCGGCAAGCTTCATGCGTCGCTTGAGCAGATCCAGTCGCTTCGCTGAGCGATCAAAGGCAAACACGTTGCACTTGGCTTCGTCGATTCTCTTTTGCTTGAGCAGCATTGCTGCATGACTAGTCTTGTTGCCTGGAGCAGCGCAGGCGTCGATGACGTCACCTAGGTTGTCGGCGCTGTCTTCGTGCTCTCCGTGCAGAATGAAGGCAGGGAAACAACTGGCCTTGTCTTGCAGAATGAGCTTGCCACTGACGACCAGCGGGTGCTTGTGCAGCTCCGTTCCTGGCTTGAGCATAAGCAGGTCACGCACGTGTGGGTCGCGCTGGGCGTCGAACTCGCGGACAAACGCCTCGACCTCATTCTCTGAGATTAGCAGCGTGTTGATGCGCACGTAGCGCGGCAACTGCAGTGACATGCGGCGGTTTTCCGGCGGCAGCAAGTGCTCGTTGGACGCCACTTTGGCCTTGATCTTAAGACGCACAAGCGCTTCCCGGAACGCGTTGGCGAACTTCATCATTTCTTTCTTGGCATGGCCACCTCCCTGGATCTTCTTGTGCTTGCCAAAAAGCAGGTCGTAGAGCGAAATGTAGAGCAGCGCCTTGTCCTTCATCTTCTTGGCCAGCTTGAACTGCGGCACTGCGTCCAGCAATTGCACCAGCAGTGGCTTGTAGCGCAGCGTCTCGCAGACCAGCGCAAACGAGCTGCGCTTGTGCACCACATTGTCCGCATATGCCAAGCTCTTAAGCCCGCCCTGGCGCTTCTCCAGCTTGTTGAGCAGCTCCGCGGCTTCTTTGTAGAGCTCGCTCATGGCGCTTGGTTGTCAATGGCGTATTGATCGATGGCGCCAAGCACTACGGTTACGAACGGAATACCGATATATTGTTTCTATCACATATGTTCTTAACTGCTGATGTGGCAGCGGCCTGAGCGGGCTAGTGCAGCCACTTCGTCTGGTAGGACTGAAACGCCATTAGCTGAAGCGAACTGGTTGTCCTGCAGATCACTGGACAAGGCTGAGCACATCTGAGCAGCAGCAACAACAGTAATAAACGGGGAACTCACAGTGTTCGCAGGTTCTGAAGCTGCGCGAGCTCGCGAGGCACGAGTCCGTTGAGCTGGTTATCGTCCAGACGGAGCACGCGCAGGCCGATGAGGATGCTCAGTGTCGGAGGCACGGATCCAGTCAACGAGTTCGAGCTCAGATCTCTGTAATTACAAGCAGAAGCGCACGCTGTCAGACTAGGAATGCGGTGGTTGGTCACTTTCATGCTGGCGCCTACAGCTCCATCAACTGTGAGAGCTTGGCGCGGGCAAAATATGGCGGAATGAAGCCCAGGAGGTTGTTATTTGATAGGCGACTGGCACGCGCGTCAACCAGATGCAGGTGTCAGAACGAAGTGCATATAATGTCGTCTGAATTGACTGTACGTACATGGAGATGATACTTCCTTGGTCGTTGCATGTGATGCCGTACCACTGGATTACAACGCTGTCAGCAATATGACAGGTGATCACAAGACCACATGACGTAGCACACCTTGTCAATGCATGGATCGCTTTGCTCGTTCTGGATGTCCCACTGGTTCCTCCAGTGAGGACCTTCTGTCGACCAGTACAGCATCTTTAATGCCCCGCGCTCGCTGCGACTGGTACCTTGGACATTTCCACTGCTCACCGGCTGCGAGCAAAACGCAAGCAACGAGACCAAAGCTACAATCACCAGCATCGTAGTCAGTGTGTGCTCAAGTGCCTCGGTGATGGCTGAACTGCCACCATCTCGACTTCATGGCACAGAGTCGCTCCGAGTTGAAGATGCAGGCTATTATAAGGCATCGCCGATGTGTTCTCGGCTCAGTAGCAATGATCAGTGCTGGGTAACCGTCTTTGGCCATCTACGCTAGATATGATTTGTTTGAGTGAATTAGAAACTCGAGGAAGCACATGGCTCTTGGGTTGTCAGGTTAGTCATTGTCACAACTGACATTCCAATCTCCAATGAATGAGAGAGTCAATTGCATTCACGCGCCGATGCAGAAAAGACTTCGATATTTACTTGGCTGCGCCTTCTAGTGCCATTGTTACTGCTCACGTGGCAGTTCGCATCGCAGCGATTTTTCGCTACACTTCTTCGAATTACTCCGAATTATCTTGTGCCCATCGACTCGAGCTTCCAACAATTTGGTCTGTAATACTGCCTTGATTGTGCTATTTGATCTCGATTTTGTGGCTTCAGAAAGCGGGCCCAATAAACGCAACAGCAACTGGCCAGCCAAATTGCAACCAAAGGGCTGTCAGAAGCCTCATGGTCAATTGAGATTCAAGCACATTCGATGCTGTTGGCAGAATGCGTTGATGACACGGATCTTGGTGCAGCCGACAACACAAGTCGAAATCAATGACAATGCGATTTGAGTTTGCGCAGACAAATAGCTCGCTGAATCTGAGGTCGATCGGCTTCTTTTGATGCCCTGCTAACTTCCAGCACTGACCACGTATTAATATTGATGACGCGCGTCATGTTCCCCACATGCCACGCAGGGAGACCTGCCATGGCGGCGGACGCACGGTCGACGTGCCAGTTTCCATTCGCGATCCATCCGCTTCGTGCAAACATTTCTTGTGCAACCCCGGGCAACGCCATGCAGTCATCGCGCAGTGATCTTCTGGTTGTGAGGAAGCGAACAGCAATGTAGCAGCAGAATGCTACACCAGATGTGATTCCGAGAATGGTCAGCAGTCGAATCGCACTTCCAACATACACAGCTCCGCTTACACAGGTGATGTACGAATCCAGTGCGGAGTACTGGCACTTCGGGTCGATGACAACTCTGTGGTGGACTGGAGAAAGCATCTGGAGTGTTGCCACCGCCACAAACGCCAATATGTGACTCGCTAGTGCCACGCGTTCCCAGTGACCACGAATGAAGAGCAGGACGACATCGAGAGCAACGTAAAGTAGCCACGTTGATTCTCCGGCCGTGAGCATGTTTGTTATCAACGTGCGCGACGTGTCTTCCATCCACGTCAGTTGTCCATCGATTTTCATCTCTGGGCGAGAGGAACTGAGAATGCAAATTGCGACGAGTCCACGCAGGAAAAGCATCGGCCTTCCCACCCAAACGATACCAGCTACGCGATTGAATTCGAGCAAGTTTGCTGGCGCCACGTCGAAGTGGTCCTTTGCACCGAACACTAACACCATCAACGCCACACCCACAAGTACGGCGGTGACGTATTGCATGCTTAGGTGGAGGTAGAACGCCGTAGTCGTCGAGATCTCGGCCTTATTCGGAGCCATGGCGCTTGGAAGAGTTACCGATGACATAATGGTGAGTTTGCCATTATCCCCTTGAAATGACACGACTTCGCGTAGACCAAGGACCCACTCGAGTGCGAGGCACCAGCCCAACGCATTCCACGGGGCAGATTGATCGACGGATAACACAGGCTCAACAAGTAGTGCTTGGGTGGTCTGGTTGCTGTCTTGGCGCTGAACGAACTGAATAATGGTCACGTTCAGCGGCGCCATTGCCATGTGCGCAGTCCGTGCCAGCTCGAGCACGACCTTCTGGCGCTCCCTGGGAACGAACTGGATGGCATTCTCAAACCCACTGGTACAAACGTCCATCTGCAGAGTGCCCACCGAGCAGAAACTGTCTATATCGACGCTGTCAACAAGATCCATGACCAACACCGCAAATACGAAATGAAATGGCGTGGTGTGCACTACCTCCGATATTGGCTGGCACCCGTCATCAAACGCAAACTGCTGCAGCACGTAACCTGCCGCGAACGCGTTGGTGCAGAGTGGGTTTGCCATTGTGTATGTCCATCCACCATCCGTCCAGACTTTCGGCGACAAGTTCAGCAGCGAGCTCGCTCCAGAACGCGCATACGCAGCTAGACTTTCCGGCGACGCCATCGCTGCTTCCAATACGACCATCTTTGTTGTGCGGACCAACTCTGCAAGCTCGGGTGGAAACATGGTCCAAATCATGTCCACAGATCCATACGGCCCCACAGCTGCGCGAAAACTCAATTGGTTAGGTGGGAACGGAAATGGCACGTCCCCGTCTTCAATCAACACTTGTTCCATCGTGATGTTCTGGTATTCGAAAAAGTTGCTGCTGTTCCGAATAAGACTCATGCCCATCAGGCGCGTGTGGTTGGCTATGACAGCCCACAAGTCATTTGATGGCCCCCAGTTCATCTTGATCGTCGTTTGAATAGCCCAACGGTCGACGTATTCACTTTTCTTGATTGTGAACAGGCTTTGGATACCAAATGCATTCACAAGCGCCACCTTCTCATCCACCCCGACTTGCCCCAGGTTATGGTACTGCAATGTGTAGTGCGTCATGCCTTTGCTTCGCCAATATCGCGCTTCTTCGGCAAGAGATGTCGAGGCATTGCGCTTGACATCTTCGAAGAATGCAGCTCCATCAACTAGCTCGTGCAGCGGGCCTCCGATGCCAGACATGAAAGCGGGTCCCCATACCTGGTCAAAGTCAGCCCATTGAATGTTCCGCAGCATGCTCTCCATGTACACGGCGGCGTTGCTCACGTAGTCGTGCCAGCAACGCTCTGCGCGTTTCTCCGTGTGCGCCAAACTCCAGCGACGGTCAAAGTCAAGCCAACAGTACTGCGTGAATACGAACGGCGCATTGACTCCGGAAACCAGCCGCATTCCAGCGATGCCGTCCTCGATCGTCGTGAGGCGGTTGTATTGGAGCTGCCGCGCGTAGTGGGTCGAAAACGCAATTTTCGGATCTGACGACTGTGCGAAGATTGCGTCTGTGAGCTGCACAGTCGTCGAATTTCGCGACAGTGATAGCAAGCTGTTGAACGCGTTAGCGACAAAGACACCACCGCTCGTGGCATTGAAGTTGCTCCAATATATATCATTCCCGAGAACCGCACCAGCCGTGTGCAGGAAGCTCACGCTGCCATAAAGCGTAGCTGCGACGTAGACAATGCCGATCCACCAGCGACGCCTCAAGCCTTCCCTCCATTTTGCAGCTGGCAAAGAGCTGCGTCCAGCCGTCACCTCCACTGGCCTACGTGTAGTTGCAACAACGTCGGGCGTCGTTGCTTGAGCACCCCAGGCACCGCGTGGAACAACGGAACGCAATTTCGCGGTTTCTATTCGCTTCACCGCTACCTTGGACGTGTCACTTGGGGCGCAGATAGAGCTGCGCATGGTGTTGTGTTGCTGGCAATGCTTTGTAGAGAAGATGTTGCAGGCTCCCTCGGGTGACCGTGCGCTGCGTCTGCTGGGGTCGTTACTGCAATGCTATTCGAGGATGGCACAAAATGCAGCTCAACAGCGGCTGCGGCTAGGTTTCCGTTTTTCAATGATATCACTTGGCTTTGGATCCTCTGCGGACTTCTAAACTCCGGAATTCTTGTACCTTATGGAAAGAAATGGAGCTTGTTACGAGCTTTAGCGGAACTGTCCAGCGCTCCCGCGATGAAGCTCATTGCTATCCATCCCAACCTGTTGCGTGCACCCAACGTCAGGAAAGCGCTCCTAAAGTTGCACAACCCCACCGCTGGAATTACAGCAAAATTGAGGCTGGTAGGTCGACGCTTTCTACAAGACTCGCCATCCCAACAACACGATCCACCATTCAACGATGCCCGTGCAATTGTCAGGAGGAGGATGATTTTTTCATCATCACTAAAACGAAATTCGTTTGACGAATAACAAATCGAATACCGGTATCACTCGGTATGTGTCGAATGACAAATTTAATACCGGTATCGCTCGGTATTGACTCAGTTCCCATAACATAATTGATTTATTTCGAACGCTGCTGACGGTAAGTTACCGTCCGGGGTAATTGCGACTCGCATAGTCGTGCGCGAGTGCTCAGCTTTGATCGCACCGTGCAATCGGATTTGCAATACAAGCTCTTATCAGCCCAGAGCGTTGAAAGATGTTTGGTTTGGACCACAATGGAATGAACGGCTGCATGAAGGAATGAATGAATGCAATTTATGTGCAGTTTTGCCGTACAAACCAGCAAGCGCGTTGGAATGTTTGGGTTTAATCAAGCGGATCACGGCACTGGTATTGCCGTACAAACCAGCAAGCGCGTTGGAATGTTTGGGTTTAATCAAGTGGATCACGCCACTGGTTACACTAATTTGTAATCCTTCACCACGCATATCAGGATAAAGAGGGATCGGCGAGCGCGCCAAGCCAGGAAGCGGTGCGCGCGCGGTGACGAGCGCGATGCTGCTGGAGAAGCCCGACGACGTCAAGCACGAGAACGCCAGCGGCAACGGTGCGACGCAGCGCTCGCGAGAATGCATGCGCAGATGACTTACAGCATGTCCTGATGCACACGCAGCCTGCGCCATCTACAGCATCGATGCCCACCCGACGAAGGAGATCTGCGCCACGGCCGGCGGAGGTGAGCGCGCTCGTGCCACGTTCGTGGCCATTGCCAGTGGGTTCTGACGCTGAATGCGCTTGATATCTGTGCGTTTGTGGCGCGTGGTGTGTGGCTGCAGACAACTCGGTGAAGATCTGGTCGTTGGCGGCATCGGACGACGACGGCATCGCCACGTTCGAGCTGCTGGCGACGCTGTGCTACCACGAACAGGCCGTCAACTGCGTTCGCTGGGCTGCGCACGGCAGGTGCGCTCTTGGTGCTCCTGAGGATATCGCTCCCTTGTGGTGATTATGCGGGATCTGACCATGCGGTGCGATGCTGTAGATATCTGGCGTCTGGGTCTGATGATCAGCTCGTGCTCCTGTATGAGTTGCAGGAAGGCGAGCCAGCGCCGGTGCCATTTGGCTCGAACGCCAAGCGCAACCGTGAGAATTGGGTGCGCTGCTCGACACTCAAACGACACACGATGGGTATATTGCCGTGGGTGACGGATTCAGCCACACCTGCTGTGCTGACTTGTTCATGTGCCGCACAACGTAGACGTCCAGGACGTTGCGTGGTCGCCAGACGACCGCATGCTTGCAACCTGTAGCATCGACAACACCATTCTTGTGTGGAACGTGGACATCAGTGCGATCTCTCCTGTCATGAGCCAGCCCCTCCGAACGCTGTCAGGGCACAACGGCTGGGTCAAGGGCGTCGCCTGGGACCCGGTGGGCAAGGTAAGCGTTGGCTGGTGCATACAGTTGAAACAAAACACTGATCCGTATGCGCACGTAATGATGCAGTACCTTTCTAGTGCCGGTGAAGATAAGACGGTGCGTTTGTGGCGCGTCGATACGTGGCAGGAAGCCGAGGTCATCTCGGAGCCGTTCGAGTCATGTGCGACGACGTCGCATTTTCGGCGTCTTTCGTGGTCGCCTGACGGCTCTGCGCTATGTGCAACGCATGCGTTCAGCTCCAAGAAAAATATTGGCGCGATCTTGAACCGCACGACGTGGGCCAACGAAGTCAAGTTCGTGGGACACCAGGGTGTGGTGACGACAGCACGCTTCAACCCCAAGTTGCTGGTGGCCGACGCTGCTCCCGACAAAGAGTATGCATGCTGTGCGATCGGTGGAGACGATGCTACTGTCAGTATTTGGCTGGCGCAGCTTGCGCGGCCTCTCGCCGTCATCAAAGACTGTTTCGATTCGTCTGTGACGGACTTGACGTGGTCGAGTTCAGGTTACTTGCTACTGGCGTGCTCGCTCGATGGAACGATCTGCTGTTTTCAGTTTGACTCGACCGAAATCGGCAAACCCATTACGCTTGCTCGACAGTCCAAACTGCTACAATCGAAGGTGTGAATATCGTTGACTGCAGCATCAATGGCACGTGCGATGTACTCATGACGATTGCTGGTGCTAGTATGGTGATCGTGCAGGAATGACTGTGTCCTCGACGCTCGTGGAAAATCCAATTCAACTGCAGGTAGGGATGAATGTCTCGCTTGATGGCATACGCCAGCTTCGACTGATGACGAGCTCATGAAACAGCTTGAAGAGAAAGGCACAGCACCAGCTCGAGCGGCGTCTGCACCTTTCAATGCTCGACCAGTGGCCACAGCAAACGGCGCTGCGAACGTCCTTCAGCCGCGCAAGAAAGGGCAACCTTCGAGTCGAGCACAAGCGGTGGTTAATGCACCACCCGTTAAGAAAAGGATATCGCCTCTGCAAGTGACAGGAGCCTCGTCGACGGGAGCAAATGGAACGGCAAACGGGGCTATAGGAGCAGCAGGTGTGCCGCCAAAGACTCCAGCAGAACTTTTCCGCAGTGCTACGGAGGAGAAACTGCTCGACGCTAGAATCACTGGTGCGCCAGCGCCACAGGCAGATGACGTCGCCAACGACTCTGAGTCATCCGCGAACAAGTCGACCAAGAATGCTGCTCCACCCACTGTTGAAGCCAAAAAGCCACGGGAAGTTTCTGCTAAACGGAAACGGGAGAGTGAGCGCCCGCTCCCTGTCCAGGCCCCAGTGGCAATGCCCAAAATGAAGGAAGTGGCAACTCGCCCGCCGCGAGAACTATTGCATGGGTATGTATTAGGGCACGTTTCATGAAATGTACCAAGACTGACTAAAAGTTTCGCTGCAGTGGTGCTCAAGTGTTGCCAGAGCTCCCTTTCCACCTTTCGTTCACAGTCGAGGTTGACACTGGGACAGCGTCCGACGGGAACAAGCACAAAAAGACCACGCTGGACATTCAAGTGCATAACATGAAAGGCACTCAGCTGGACGATGTTGTTGGTAAGATTCATCAACTTTATCGGTCACTGGCGGCGTCAACTAACAGCTTTTGAACTTGCAGAGACAGGACCAGTGTACACGACAGTTCGATGCTACGAAGATGGTTCAATGAAGTGGATGGACAGACTTCCAGACCGTGTTGTTTGCGCATGCGGGAACCGTTCATTCTTCGCATTGGGAACCTCAAATGGCGATCTATTCGTGTTGAGTGCCACAGGCCGAAGATTGTTCCCTCCAATTGGTACGTGGCACGATTGGGTGTGAAGCTTGCATACTGTTGCTGAACATTAATTTGTTGTAGTGCTTGGTGACCCATTCTCTGTTATGGAGGCAAGTCTTGGACAGAGTCCATTCCTGCTCACTATTACGACTGATGGAACCCTTCGAATATGGAACGTGCTATCCGGCGTGATGGCACTTGTCGAAACCATCCACAATCTTGTGGTTGTAAGTGTCATCAATCTCATTTTGTGTTTGGCAGTCACTAACGATGTGTTGTTTTGTCAGAGATACAAAGAAGACACACGATTGACATTGATCCGCACGCAAGTTACTGCTCGCGGCCAGTCCATGCTCACGTTTGCGACATCAAAATCCGACAGCAGTGGCCCATCAACTCTTCAGACCTTTGTCTTCGACACACAAATGCGTGCCTGGTAAGGCGTCGTATCGATCCATCGAAGGAGGCTGTCAACTGGTCTAACCTCGACTTTATTTGAAAGGATGAGAGTCGCAGATGATAGTTTCGTGTATTCAGACTTTCACTCGACACTTATCACCGACACTGTCCTGCTTTCCGAGATTCCTGTTGGACCACTACGTCGTCTTCAGAATGCCTCTGGTTATGGACGAACGCAGCGAGGAATTGCATCCGCTCTATTGTCAGGAATGACGGAGCCGATGCTGCAGCGCCACGTTACGCGTTCTCACCTCGAACATCAAGTCACCGCAACTACTGTATTGCGCAGTGCAGATGAATACCTCTACTGGTAAGTTCGACACGTAAAAATCCTCTAGTCACCCTGTTATTCACTTGCGTTGGAAACAGGATCAAGGCGTATGTGAAATTCTTGGCGCAAGACGAAGACGTGTCTCGACTCGAAGAGCTGTGTGTTGGTCTGCTGGGCCCTTTCCATGCGTGAGTGATTACCGAAGCACATTTGTTGTTGGTGGTATGTTCACTGACATATCGTTCTCTGGATGTTTATGCAGGCCATCTCAGAAACAGACAGTGAACTTGGCCGATCCAGAGTGGACGGATGTTGTCTTTGTAAGGATGCTTTGTCGAAGGCTTCGAGTAACAAGCCCAGTCACTGACGTCATCGTTGTGGCGTGTTGGTTTATCACACAGGATGGTGTGTCCAAGCGAAAAGTGCTAAAGACGCAGGTGCTTCCCATGATCGCGACAAATCGATCGCTTCAGCGCCTGGTCACCAAGTACCAGCTGATGCTGCAGGAAATGGATGATCGGGCTCAAGCGTCATGCTAATACATTAAACGACACGATATGCAAAGATCCACACCAGAGGTGTTGTCGTAGAACCACCATGATCAGTCGTGCTTCAGGCACTCACAGCTGTGGAGCTTGCTGGGGGATTAAAGATCTTCTCTGCATCCAGTCGTGTCGGCACCCGAGGGGCAAAGAACACCTCGAGGTTGGCAGCGGACCTCGCTGCTGCCTTGCCAGCACGCTCGAACATTGCAATCTCAAACGCCGTGACGCTTGATTCCAGATCAACAACAGTTGCATCATCAACCTTAGCCGCCAGGAACCCCTTCAAGTGGTCTGCCAGCTCCAACGCGTCAGCCATGCCAGTATTGACACCCTCGCCCGCACATGGTGACATCAAGTGCGCTGCGTCGCCCAACAGCGTGATGCCTCGTTTATGAGACCACGAATGACCGATTGGAAGGGCGTAAATAGGTCGAATCCACAAGTCCATCGACGAAGCTGCGTCTGTGTCGTTGTCTGCTGGAACTGCGGCCGTCTTGAGCAGCTCACACAATTCGGGACACCAGTCGGGGAAGTGCTCATCGAGCAACAGCTGCACACGCTCGGCGTCATTGTCAGCCAGTGCTACGCGTGAGTTGCGATGCCAATCGGCGTCAACACGTAGGGCCACGCAGACGCGCATGACTCCATCAGCGTTACGCTGAGCATACAAGTTGTTGCCTTGGCTGAATGAGTAGAGCGTGCCGTTGCCCACGAGCTTGGCTGAAGCCGGGAACCGACGGTCGAAGCCGGCAATGGCGCATTCCATGAAGATGACGCCCGAGTATGCAGGCTGGTGCGGCGACACTAGCGGACGCACCCGTGACCACGCGCCATCTGCACCAACGACCAAGTCAGCAACGGCGGTGCGACCGTTCTGGAACTCGAGCACATGCGGCTCGCTTGGTGTGCGTCCAGGCACCACTCGCACTAGCTTGTGGCCCCACTGGATCGTGTTGGCATCGAGTGAGTCGCGGAGCAGTTGCGTTAACTGAGGACGGTCAATTTCTGGGTGGTACGCATCGCTTTGGTCGTCGGCAGCGGTCTCACGATACAATACGGTGCCGTTCTTGTCGAGCATGACCAAATCCTGACCTTCAGGGCGAGCTAGGGCATGGAACGCGTCCAATAGTCCTGCCGCTTGCAGCGCCTGCAGCCCAGATTCCTGGCGCAAGTCGAGGCTACCGCCTTGGCGACGTGAGTGCGGGTCTTGGTCGGCTTCGAACACTTGAAGCGTGAACAGCGGTGCCTCCGTGGATAGTTGCTGCTTGCACAGATCGCGTTGGTGTTTCTGGAGGATGCTGGCGAAGGTTAGACCGACGGGGCCACCGCCGACGACGGCAATGCGGGGCGGGACTTGCGTGGATGAAGCGGTGCTGGCCATGATGACACAAAGCAGAGATCAAGAGAGGTTGTTGTTGTTGTTGTTGTTGTTGCAAATGCGAGAATGAGCATGAGCGGCAGCACACTCGGGACCGATCCATGATGAGGACGGCCATCAACGTAATCCGCACGTCATCACGCATTGGGAATGATGGTAGACCATCGTGCGGCTTTTTGAGGCATCCATCGACTGTCGCACATCCAAGCACGAGTCCAGATGGATCTGGAAAGCAAATGTTGCGTTGGGATGCAAGTGAGCATTTCCTCGCGCACGCGCAGAGGTGGAAACTCGCAAAGTTGGCGGCCAATCAGAGCAGCATGCCAACGGAGAAGGTTGCGCCAAAGCGCGTAGGAGGCCGATGACGGACCGCGCGTTCGAGCATCGCCCCAACGCGTATCATTGAGCAATGCGTATGCGATGCCAAGCGCAAATGCTCCATGAACATCAATCATAATGACTCCGCCATGATGGTAGATGTTCATGGAGCATTTCGCCGAGTTCTACAAGTCGTGCAGTCCAACATCCTGTTCTAGCTGCTGGGCAAACCGTTCGTGCAGGATAATGCGCTGCGGGCTGACAAGGCGTACGGTGCGCCAGTGCTCTCCATGTCTCGTGGCAACGCGGTTGCGTGAGCCAGCTCATCGTTCGCTGAGCATCTGTGAACTACGCCGTGCGCCATCCAGTTTACCCACCCACAAGCGTGAGAGGACGCTTGCGGCGTTCAGCATCATCGCCGCCATCAAGCTCGCTGTAACCCAGCTCGTAGCAGATTGCGCGGGCGGTGCACTCGCAAGCGTTGTCATGATCCTCGCAGATATCCTCTCAGACACAGCCGAAGACGGTACGTGGGTGGCGTGGGTTGCCGCGCGCGGCGACTGCGAGCGCTTGAATTCACTCCATGGGAGCAAACCATGCAGAAATGCAAGCACGACTGCAAGCCCAGCTGGCGCAAGCAAACGCTTTGGTGGCCCAACAGGAGGAAGGAGTGAAGAGCAGCATCTGGATGGTGCAGGCCATGGAATCAAAATCAAGGCACGCCTACGAAGTAGCAAGTCTCGAAGCGCAAGTGGCGCAAAGCCATGGATTTATGGCGCAACGAGAACACGAGTGGAGCAACTTGGCCACAGCGATGTCAAAGCAACTGCGCGTCCCCAGTGCGATCCAGCAACCACGTTGGTGCTTCGTCGTAAGCCATCTACCGTGAACGATATGGTTCGGCATGTATCCTGATATACGCCGACAACCAGTTGCATGAAGAACAAAGCGGGCGTGATCACGTTGTTCAACTTGCCTGCGGGGCGACTGCCGAGTCACCGCTGCCACCAACCAACAGAAAATATGCAGGCGTTGACCCACAAGGGGAACCAGCCACAACGACCAGAACCAGCACTAGATCGTTGCTGACGGAAGACATCAACTGAGGCCATCTGTGCGCACAACCTCGTTCAAGGCTGTGTTTGACCGCAAGTCAGATCCAGTCGTGACGTCCGCCATGAGACCAAGCGCTTGCCTTATCGTTCGTCCAGAGACGCTGACGACAGTGATGACGCTGGTCGTCCGTAGCACGCTGGCAGCCGGCCTATCAAGACGTTCAAGTATGCTACGATACTACGTCACCAACCTGTACAACGCACCGACGACCGTGGCCATCGACGACGATTTGTTTGGAGACCTTCATACAGGAGTGTGAACTGACCAAGATGACTCTAATCGCGGCCACGGCCAACTATCAATGAATCCAGAACATGGTAGAGGCAAGGTGGAGATGATGCGGACGATGGCGCCTGACCATCCAGCCCACACGTTGGTGGCGCACCACTAGTTCACTACCTGTCGGTCCCGCTCGATAGAAGAATGCCAGACGCTGTTCAACAGGGCTTCGAATTGTAGAACAGTCGCCAATATCGACACGTAGGACTTCCCGAGTGCTTCGAATCGGTGGAGCCATGATGTACTACCGACTTGTCAGGTAACGGACTTGTAATCGGCTATCGACAATGCCGTCATGCACTGTGCTTTTGCAACTGCGCTTTGATGTGTGGAGCTGCCCATTCTCGAACTAGCTCCAAGTGTCCGCGTCAGCGCTCATTTCCCCGACGAAGGAACGAACGAACGAAGCCTCCATCCAATGCACGACGCCGTCGTTTGCCATCCAATTCCAGCGATCGCTGTCGCAGCGGATGAAGTGGTGTCATCGCAAATGTGAGCACCAGGCATGGCCTGCGCCGGATACTATTGACTATGTGGCTCCTGTCGCCATTCAGCAGCAGCGATGTCACTGTCGAACTCTATGTTTCTCCACGGCAAGAAGCCAGGCTATTCAGGTTCTCGCCGACAACGCACCTTCACGAAGAGTGAAAACAGCATTGTGCCCACCACCAGTATGGCAGCAGCAGCAGATGGCTACATTGACACATTCGTGCTCTCGAACGCAATCGACGCAGCTACGAGCTTCTGTGAACGTGATGTGCTTGCTCTACACGAACTGGAGGCGAGCTAGACTCGCTCGTCGTCTCAAACGAAGTGAATAGGATCTTCCGTAAGAACTTCTTCGTCCAATGACTTTGCATAGATTTAAGTTTAAGAAACAAATTCAGATTGCATCGTGTTGCTAAGCCAGTGATCACTCATTCTACGCGACGACGTGGCTTGGCTGCCTTGGCGATGAATGCTTGCGCTCGCTTTGCGAAGACAAGTTTAGCTTGTCGAATGCTGTATCTTCATGCACTTTATCAGCGTCGCGCGGGACTCAGTCGTTCTCCACGGAATGCCGCCGAGTTGCGTTGGACTCAGTCATGGTGCGTGCAATTCTCCACACACCTCCGGCTGCGCCCAATTCTTCCACACTGGAAGCACCACGCCTAATGCATCCCATCGTGCGTGGGATTCAGCTTTTCTCAAATAACAACAACACGTGGCCGCAGTGACTGAGTTTCCAGCAAAGGTTCGCCAAGAAACGCTAGCAATGACCCATCCAATAACGACAACAGCAAGGCCAGGGCTGTCATCACTCAAGCTCGTTGGCGTTGCCGAACAGTGGAGACTGGAGGACGCGGTAATTGTACGAGTTTATCTTCGTTGGGGGCGCCAGATATCCCACCTACCGCCGGTAACAGTGACGGATGTGACCTTTCTCGCTGGAAACGATGAACTCGTGGAGGCACCATCGTGGGCGTTAGACGTACCTCGAGTTGTCATTCTGGGCGAGATTCCCGGTCTGGTGCTACCAACCACGATGCCGACTCCTTTGGAAACCTCGTTGTCAAGCCAGAGCACGAGGATCGAGAAGATTCCAGACTGGGCCTTGACGGGCAAGATGCCGTTCGTATGGGCGTGGAACAGTCCCATTTGCAATGGCATCCGGAGCAAGTGGGTCCAGGACACGTTTGTCGATGGTGAACGCACTTGGTTGACGCTGGATTTCGATGCGTGGGTTGCTGTTTGTGGTTTTCAGGTAGGGAGATGATGGTGTTAGGATTGAGCGGATGATAATAAGTTGGAATGGTTCCAAGGAATGCTTACGTTTCTCTCGGCACATGAACCTGGTCTCTCCGACTTCGCAACGCGCCTGGCAGCTCACATCGATGTTGTCGTTGACTTCTTCGACTGATACCTCAGTGTTGCGCCTTGATTGGCCGAAACTATCGCGATTGTCAGTTGCGGTCTGGTCATTGTTGCCTTCGTTTGGGGCCTAATTCTGGGCTTTTGCCTAATATTGAGCGATGAATGCGGATGTAGGCGCCGTGCTTGCTCCCTCTGCTTGTCCCTCGTCCACGCATCTGCAGCAATCGTTCATGGTGACGTCGCACAGCCAGCGAGCCCTCTCTCAGTTGTTGCTGTGACGAAGGAACACGAGCGACATGAAGTCTGGACACAACCTGCCTCCGTACAAGCCCCTCGTGCGGCGGGGCAGACCTAGCTCACAATTCGTCCCTTGTTCGCCCAGTGGTTTCGCTGTGGCGTGGGTCGTCATCGTGCTCACGCACCTTGTTTGCGGTGTGAGTTTGTTTGTCAACGCGGCAATCGCACAGCTGACACTGCTTCCCCAACTCGCTGGCGCTGTCGAGGTCTTCGAACGTATCGGATGCGAGTGGCACACTCCAGTCATGGTGGCGGCGGAGCTGCTTTACCTCACGCTGGGTTGCGTGCATTTTGCGTGTGCATTTGTCACGCTCACTCGGTCCGTCAAATCTATGGCGCTGACGTTCAAGGCTATTGAAGCGCCAACCCAGTCACGCAAGCGCACCTTCTTGTACTGTCCGGAAGTCGTATCATCGACTTGGTGGTACAAGTGCATCATATCGGTATTTGGTGCTCCACGGCGGCTGTTTGGGGTTCGAGGTCGATACTTCCACGCTGGGTTTATCACTAGAGAACTGCTCGAGATCGCCGCCCAGGTGTTCCAAGGCTATCGCAACAGTAAGTACGTGGCGCGTGGTTGGATCAACCAGCTGTCTGTCGTTGTGCTGGTGCTCAATTGCTGGTCGACGCCACTGCTGTATTGGATCCATCATCGTCGTCGTTGGGTCTCCATCGAGACAACGCGCATTTGGTGCTTGGCAGTCGACGTTGCGCTTGATCTCGTGATGGTTGCGGTCATTCCATCGCTGATCGCTCTCCCGTACGTGCGTTTCGCATCTGGACTTGCCAATAGTGATCCGAACGCTATCGCCAATGTCATGAACCCGAGTACTCTCGTTCAGGGAAAAGCTGAGCTGCAGACAATCACAGTCACGACATGGTTGACGCTCTTGGCGCAGGCCATCCAGCTTCTCGCGATTCTTCACGTTCTGGGCGACATCAAGTCGCTCTTACACAAGCAATCACTCGCTTCAGTTCGACGCCTGAAAGTCACTGTCGCCCCCATGAAAACCCAGATCTTGCATCCATCAAGCTCTCCAATCCGACAACATCAACGAGTTACCGTCATGACAGCGCTCGATGTCATTTTCGTTCTCGTTGGATTACTCATCGCGATCGTTTCTTGGCGAACGTTTGCTGGAAACTCAGCAACTACTGCCACGTGCCACTTGCCAATGCATCCGTGGAATTCCAATCGCGTCACGTGCAGCTACGTCGTCATCAATTGCAATAGGCTGAATATTGAAGGCTCAGCACTCGAAATCCGTCCGCTGTTGGCGTCATACGATCTAAGTGAGCTTGCAGCGTTGTCTTTCATCCACTGCCCAGCCTTAGAGATGCCATCGTCCATCGCCAGCATGCCTGCACTGTTGACGATCGAAGTGTACAACAGCTCGCTAGTCTCATGGGACTCAGCAGCAGCCATACGTACAACGACTCACCCATGGTTCGTCCAAGTCCTTATGTACCCGGTCAACATGGACGCAGTGGGCAACACATTGCCTCCCGGACTGATGGCGGACGATATTCCGTCGACGCTAGTCTCACTTCTCATCTCAGATTCCAATATGTCCGCTTTATCGTCCACATTCTCCAGCAAGTGGCGGCACAGCTCGGTGACGCTCGTATTGGATCGTTGTCAGTTGACCACAATTCCTCAGGTGACCGTGACGGACGCGATTTCGCTCGTTGGAAATGATCAACTCGTGGAGGCTCCGTCATGGACATTAGATGGGCCTCGAGTAGTGATTGTGAACGAGATCCCCCACCTGGTGCTACCAGCGACGATGTCGAGTCCTGTGAAAACCTCGCTGTCAATCCAGAGTTCGAGGATCGAGAAAATTCCAGACTGGGCCTTAACCGGCAAGATGCCCTCCATTTGGGCATGGAACAGCCCGATTTGTGATGGCACCAGCAGCAAGCGCGTCCAGGACACGTTTGTCGATTGCGAACGCACTCGGTTGACGCTGGACTTCGATGCGTGGGTTCTGGTGTGTGGCTTTGATATTAACGCGTGACGCTCTCTACTCCTACAACGAGACTGACGGATAGTAAAAGAGCGATGGGCTAAGTTAGAGGGATTTTCATTCATCAGACGAATAAATGTTGATTGCGTGCTGCAGCTGCTGTCGCCAACTTACTCGCCGCCTTCTGTTGCCGATTCTTCCTGAAGGTACTTAAGCCATGGACGCCGACCCGTTCCGCGGAACATCACCTGCTCGTGCGTGTTTACCTGCACCGACGGGTTGGCAGACGCCAGTGTTTTCGTCTTTTGCAACCGCGTCGTGTCCATCGTGCTCGTCTCTATGTGAATCTTGCGCTTCTTGCTTTGGTTCTCGTGGCGGCTCATGTGTTCTTTCAGGCTTTCTTCCTTCCCGTACACGCGTGAACACACGGGGCACTTAAACCACTGCTTGCCGTTGCGGATCTCAATGATCGGCTGCACTTGGTCTGGCAGCACAAGCTGTTCCAACGTTTCTTGGTTGTTTCCTTTGCTTTTGGAGTCCGCCGGTCGACCCGGACAGTTGTGGAACTGCATGCCACGGCGTGCGTTGAACTTCATATCACACAGAGGACACGTGAACGGATGCAGCTTCTTCTCGTCCACTGGTTTGTTTTGTGACAACGGTAGCGTCGACGCACCGCCCGCGATCTTGTCCTTGCCAGCGATACGAATGGCGTTCTGCGCCGAGTACATCTCTTTTCCGGTCTCCATGTAAGCGGCGATGACGCAACCGGCCACCATGGCCTCGAACTGGTGCACGTGTTCACGCAGGTCACGGAACTCGGCGAACATCTTCTTGGCGCGGGAGCCAACAATCTCGTGCAGATCCAGGTTACTGATGGTGTGGTCGATCAACCGACAGGCTTTTTGCTTCATCTGTTGCATCGAACGCCGAGCATCAACAGCGATGTCAGTGGTGTTGTCAGCAGATGCATTCTCAGCACAGTGCAACAGTACACAGCACGTGGCGCACCTGATCCTTGTAGCCGATTCTCGTTCGACGCTCGTCCTTGCCCATCTGACTCAAATTCATTTCCACAAACTCGGCCGCGCGGCGCAGGTTGCCCGCCATTTCGCCGTCCTTTCGACCGCGTCACAATCTTCTTCAGTCACGTGATCTCTCCACATCTGCGTCAGCGTGACAACACTACACGCACCTGCGAAATGAGCGTGCGAAGGTTGTGGCCGCTCGAGAACAGCTTGTTGGGCGCTGGGCCGTGATGCGACTTATCTTCCTCGCCCTCAAACTTCCGATACGCGCTGCCTTCGTGCACAATGTGGTCCTGCACGACTGTGCCGCAGCCGTTGCCGTCCATGCCGTTGCAGATCGTGTCGCCACGGGCGTAGTCCGTAATGAAGTTGTTCTGTTCCGTGTTGCCACACGTCTCGCAGCGGAAGCGCGGAGCTGCGCACGACGCGGTCAGTCAAGCCACATTCACAGAGCCACGTGACAATCGCGTGGGATGTTCACCTGTCTTTTGCTCGGCGTCCAGCTCCGAGAACTCGTCGGCGTCCGACTTGCCGGCCTGCTTCATCTTCTTGATCAGCAGCATCACGTCGTTCACCTTGAGCTCTGGCACGAGCAGGTTGACAATGCGCTCTTCCATGGGCACAGTCGGCTCGTTCGACACCTTGGGCTTGGGCGCGGCCTTGGCCGGCTCCTTCTTCACCGGCTTGCGCGCGCCATCGCTCTTGCGGTTGCGATCGTCCGTCTGTGGCGTTCCCCACGGCGTCAGTTCACGACCCCAATCCACCACATCGACAAACACACAGACACACTCGCATGAGCATGCAGCGGGCCATTACCTGCGGGCTCGTGGCGCCATGGCGGCCGCCGGCGCTGCCGTTGGTGGCGATCGTTGGATCTGGGATCTGGATGTCCACAAAGTCGGTGACTTCGCCCGACCCGAGCGCCGCGAAGAAGTCATCGGCGCCTTCGTCGAGATCCATGCTTGTTCAGTGGATCCAGCGCTCTCCGTGCGTCGCCCTCTCACTCCCGCGCGCTGTGTCTGTGGGTCGCTGGCGCGGTCGATCGCGCGCAGTCGATGGCGATGGCGATGGCGCCGTCACTTGGTTGGGCGCATGCACCGACAACCCTCACTCACCCGACCGCCACCCCCATGGCGCAACGTCTGGCGCCCGACCTGCGACACTCGATCCCCTCACCGCACGATCGAATGTTCGAGGACCGTCCACAATTGGGAGCGGTAGCTACTTCGACACAGCGGACACAGCGCCACTTCGTAGATGTTGAAGCGCTCGAAGGCGGCGACGCACTGGGCGTGGAAGACGTGCGTGCAGCTCAGCACCTGCGCGTCGCGCGGACGCAGCGCGTTCATGCAGATGGAGCACTCGTGCTCGTCGCGCGCGCGGGCCTGGTGATAAGGGGGGGAAAATGAGGTCAGGACGAACCATGAATGGAATGACTAGCACACGTACGATGGCCAGAATGCGCGCCCAGTCGTCGCCGTCGTCGTCGTTGTTGCCATCCACTTCAGGCGAGTTGTTGCTGATGCTGCTGTTGTTGCCCTGGAACACGCGTCGACTGAGGTGGATGGACTTGTCGAACTCGGCCAGCAGCGAGTCGATCGAGTCTTCTTTCTTCTGCATGGCCCTGAGCAAGCGACTCGACGCATCCGTCACGCTGCGTGTGGCAACAAGCCACCGATGTATGCACGATACACACCCGTATGCACGTCAGTGGGCGTGGGATATTAGCCACGCAGGCAGAGATAGACAGCACGCACCGGTTGGCGAGGAAGCGTCGGCGTCGCACCGGGTCGCCCTTGCCTTGTCGATAGAACTAGCTCATGCCGTCAACTTCAGTACAGCAACAGCAATATGCATCCTCAAAGCAGCAACCTGGTATTGGTACTCAATACACGTACCTCTTGCCATAGCGCTTGAACGCCTTTGCGCACGTGATATCCACGCACTACCGCCTGCATGGTCGCACACTTGAGTCAGCCACTCGTCTAGTGTTATGCCACAACAGGCTATGACGCGGGCGTCCTACCTGCAGCTTCCGGGCGCAATTCTCACGATGAAGCACGGCGCCCTTGGTCGTCGCTTTCTTCTGATAATCGCGTTGGCGACAGAGCGGACACACGCGCTGGTTGGTCCGCAGGAAGCGCTCAAAGCTCGTGATGCAGTCGAGGTGGAACACGTGCGAGCAGCTGAGGATCACCTGCTCCTTGATCCCGAACGGTTCGCGACAGATGCTGCACGGATGCACGCAGTCGCCTCGCTCCTGTGCTTGAGCTTCGCGTTGGTTCCATTCGTCGCGAGTGAGTTTGGGTGGAGGACACTGCACCTGTGGAATTAAAATCACCCCAACAAATCGCTTGAGGTCAGCTCGTACCCGAGGCCTTGGAGTGCAAAACAGCATCAAATACCAAGCCACGCGTTTGCGCCAGCGTCAGCTTCGTGCTCTTGGTGGTGCGTGAGTGCGGCGTGCCGCACGCTGCACAACGCGCGCTCCCGAGGGCTTCGTCGTTCTCAAACGTGCATGTCTCGCACACCCAGACGCGACGGTAGGTCTGATTGTCGGCCGGATGCGTTGCTCGGTGCTCTGGGTCTTGGTCGCCGAGAGCACCAACAGCAGATCCACGAGAGGAGCGTGCTCGTGCTTCACTGTTCGTGGTCTTGGTCGTCGCAGAACTGGTCGTGGTTGTGACACGAGGACGCACTCGCGGCAGCGCCAAGTTGAGCGTCATGGAGCGCATGAGGTGGTCCTGTAGCGCCGCCGCGTTGATGATGGTGGCAGGTGTGTTCATGGCCTCCAACGACTTGCGCCGTGACGCTGGCTTGGCTCGCGGGTGCATCCCGCCGTGACTTGGTCTCAATGGCAGTGGCTTTGGCTGTGCGTTTGGTTGGGTGGTGTGTCAGTATTGGGGCGACGTTTCGGCGCATCGTGCCCCGTGGCCGTAGCTGTGATCGAGGGAGGAAGGAAGAGCCAACAACATAGCGCCATGGAAGCCAAGCGATCGCACGTGCGCGTGGTAGGAGCCCCCGACGACGATAATGATGACGACGTCGCCCAGGCCAAGCTCAGTAAGCTGACGGTGGACGACACGCGATATGCACACCCCAAGGACGACGCCAAGCACAGCGACGACGGCGACGGCGACAGTGACGGTGCGGTGCGTGTGGCCGAGCGCAAGCTAGATCTCGAAGTGGAGCGCGAGTGGAAGCAGGCGCGGCTGGACACGGGGCCGGGAAGGATAGCGGTGGCCAACAACCCACGCGCCAAGAAGATCGCGCGCGGACTTGTCATGTACGAACGAGCGAGCTCAATGAGGGTGAGGTGGTGGAGAATGCGCGATTGGCTGACGGATGTGCTGATGGTGAGCAGCAATCACATGAACATGCGCTGTGCAGACACGGGCAAGCTGCTGTGGCAGTCGTCGGAATGGTACGTCATGCGATGTCCTGCTGCTGATTGCTGCTAGTTGCGATGTTGACGTTGGGACGCAGTGGCGCAGAGATCTATACACAAGAGCAGGAAGGTACGCAGTAACATGCGATCGTGATGAGGCCAATAGCTATGCGACTGACGGACGTGCATGATGATGATGATGATCTCTGCAGCGCGAATCCCCGCGGCGATCCTTAAGTGTTCTGCCGTGTCGCGTGAAATCAACTTCACGTCCAAGGAAGAGATCACTCAGTTCCGCCTCGAGCAGCGAGTCTTCCTCGGCGACTGCTGTATTGAAGGTGCGCCGTATGGATGCTCGTGTGGTAATCTCAACTGCTGATACCTATGGATACGGCCTTGTTTCCGCTGTAGAATGGCTCTTCACGTTTGGCTTTGTCATTCCTGGTTCGACAAATTCGTGGCAACAGACGATCGAAGGCGCCGGGGCAGACGCCATGCTGGATCCAGACGTCGTGAGGTGCGTGCTTGGCTGCTGTCGAGCCCTGTTATGGCAAGTCAGCTAATAATCTGATGCTGTGTGCTCGACGTGATAGCGGCAAACTCACGATCGAGACGGCGTTCTACGACGGGCAACAGCCCATTGCCAAGACAGTCTATCGGATATATTACGTGTGATGCGGCCGCACGACGGCCTTAGACCAGCTCTACTCTGCCCTGCGCTACCTTGATCTGCCTTCTGTCGTGCTAATCCTGCGTCAAACGAAGACCTCGTGTTCTTCTTCTCATCATCACAAACTGGTCTGCTCGCCATGCGTCACCATAAATCGCGGGTCGACGACCGTGTGACCGCGACGCAAATGGTCCTCGTACACGGACAGCGTGGTCTTGTAGGCGTAGATGTCGTCGACGACGGTCGGAGCAACCTCGTTCTTGCTTCCGGCCGAGAAGTCGTCCGCCTTGGCATCGCACTTGCCTCGCACCATCACCACGAGTTTCTTCGGGTTCGCGAGGATCCACGAGCGGTAGAATTCGATCATCTCGTGCTTCGTACATGTCTTGAACTCCTCGGCCAGTTTCTCGTCAATGTCGAACTCCATGCGTCCAGACGCGATCTCGTACCATATCCGATGCGTGGCCTCAAGCAGGTTATGATCTGGCTCCAGTTTCTTCTGGATCTGGGCGGCCACGTGGTCGGCGAAGTGCTGATCTGACAACGCACCGATGGCGGCCTCAAAGTCAATCATGAAGCGATCCACGCACGTAGCGATGTGCTCCGCGGCGAACTGAGACGACTGCACCATGACACCGAAGCCCAGCACACCGTGTGTGATGCGGACAGTGCATGATACATCGTATCCAAGCTCCTGCTTGGTGCGCAACGTATCGAACAGTGGTTCTTCCATCAACTGGTGCAGCAGGTCCGCGTACGCGAGCCAGCGCTGATTGTGTGCGCCGATCTGGTAGTAGAACTCCACGAACGTGTTCTTGTCATCTTCGTGCTCCACTGGCGCCTCCACCAACAATCCAGCGGGCACCGATGGGAGAACGTGGATATGGCGAGGAGGGAGATCGGCAGCAGCAAGAGGGGCGGACACACGCTGCAATCCGTCCTCTACCAGCTGACGCATAGCACAGGCTTGGTCTGCCGTGATGTTGCCGTGGGCGAAGCTCGACACAAATGCCTTGGAAGCCCACAGCGTCGACGAGACGAACGAGTGCAAACTCTCAATGGTTTCGCCTTCCAGTGCTTGAACACAGTCTGGTAGCGAATAGGACACACGCTCGAGCAACTGCAGGCGGAGGTACTTGGATTTGTGCGATGGCTTGACGATCGAGTTCTTGTACTCGCGCAGCATCTCTTCCTTGATGGCGTCAAAGCGCGACGCCGACAACTCGTTCGAGAACACAGCGCGCACCACCACGTCGACCAACAGCCCCAGCTTGTCGTTGAAGCCACCGAAAAGCAGCTCCAACCCACAGTCCTTCACACGGAGCGAATACATCAGCTCCGCCACACTCGCATGGTAGGCGTACTCATTGAGGGCGTCGCGAACGAGCTTGACAAAGAGCTCGGTGCGGACGAAGTTGTTGGCACTAGCCATGATGCTCGGCAGGTGAATCTGGAACGCCAGGTGCGCACGAGGAGTAGCAAATATGCGGTCCGGACGATACCACAGGTTGCCAAACGTCGACGAGTGGCATGACATGTCGGGTGTGTTCGCGTCTGCGAGCGAGAAGTTGCGAGGGATGAATGGGTTCGGCTTTGGAAGATGAAGCGCCGCATTCTGCGTCGCCGCCACCCACTGGCTAACAGTGGCCTGGTCAATAGTTTCTTTCGTGTACTTGACATCAAACCACTCTTCTGTGATAGCCTGCGACAAGTGAGTAGTCCAGCGTGTCAGTCATCGACTGGCCTTCAAGAGGGTCACAGATACAGAATCCAACCTGCTTCACGAAGTCTTCGTCTTGCTGGTGCTTCTGTGACACCAGGCACACGCGAAGGCTACCAGGCGTGAGATGTTCTAGAAGCTGCTTCACCAAATCACGTTGGAATTCGCCCTGGAACAGATCGAAACGCAGCAAGTCTTGAGGAGCCACTTGGAAAATACTCTGATGTCACCAAACAGTAGCATTAGCTCGGATTTCCGATAACAATCGTTCACCACGGCGTACCTGCATAGTCTGGGCCAGTTCTTCGCAGTTTTCAATGGCAGCGCCTTCTTCTTGGAAACGGAACGAAATTTCACCGAGCGCCTTCAGTTCTTCGAACACCCACTCAGGCAAACCACTTTCTCGGAGCATGCGCAAGTACTCGAACACGGCAAGGACGATCTCTCGCCAATGCGCAATGCCTTCGACCGTGAGTTTCATGCTCACATCGAATTTTGCGCCGAAGGTGCCACAGTCATAACCATCGGAACCGGTCACGCCTGCGGTGAGGGACGAGATCCAGCCTTTCTTCTTCAGCTGGAAGCAACGACGATTACGACAGTGAGTACATGAAAGATAGCTCAAGTCCCTCGATACGTACCAGTGACAGCACGGACCCTTCGCTTTCGTGGCCGAGGAGGCTCGCGACGTAATCTGCAGGCTTCTGGTGGTGGAGCCCAAAGATCGGTGGAATCATCCAGTTCAAGTGCAGCGTGTGGATATCTCGAATGGGAACGATTCGGCACAGAATTGGCGATGGATCGACGTTCGCCCCGAAAGGGTTCCCAGCGTCAGCGTACGATCGTGGCGACAGGTGCTTGTTCGGGATCTGCGTGAACGAGGCGCGCACCCACTTCTCCATCTCATCCAGCGAGTTATCGCCGCACACTACGAGCTTCATGATGTTGGCCGAGTAGTTCTGCGTGTAGAACTTGAGGATTTCTTCGCGCACGTTGATGTTGCGACGCGCTGGGTCTTCCATCAAGCTCTTGCGGTTGCCCCAGCCAAACCGATGGTACGGATGCGATGGCACCGACGTGTCCGACAGCACTTGCTGTGTGCATGATCACCGTCAGTCATTTACCCTGGTTTACGACGTGATTTGATCGCATACGACGCACCTGCAGACGAATGCGATCGTTCTGTGTCGCTTGGATGAACTCCGAGTCGATCGCTGACAGTTCTCGCTCCAGCGCCTCGGCCTTCATGAGCGGCGAGATGAAGAAGTGCGCGAACATGTCAAGCGCATGTTCCAAGTGCGCCGGTCCGACCTCAAACATGTAGTTGGTCACTTCGTTGTCCGTTGATCCGTTGCTGAAGCCGCCGTGAGCGCTCAGGAACGCTTCAAACTCGTTCTCGTCCGGGTACTTCTCGCTGCCTGCAATGCATCGTTGTCACGATCCCCAGTCACACGCAGACCACGCACGCCTCTAAAATCAAGGCAGATACGCACCCATAAACAGCATGTGCTCCAGGTAATGCGCCAGGCCCGGCAGTTCCATTGGCTCCGCAAAGCTGCCGACGCCAACGGTTAGACAGGCACCGGAACGACGGCTGGGCGTGCCGTGCTCGCCCTCGTCGCTGTCAAACACACCGTGATCGTTGTCATCACCATCGTCGTCGCTCATGTCGTCGTCATCGTCCTCTTCGCTGCTGCCGCCGTCGTCCGAGTGGCCCATGTCTTCGTCGGCCGTGTCGTACTCATCGCTGCCATGATGGGCCACGTCGGTGGTCGAGATCAGCAGCACCTGCAGCTCATTCTCCAGCGTGAGCAGCCGATACTTCTTCTTGTCATTCGGCGACTTGGACTGATCCACCACGTCCAGCGATGCTTCCTGCGGCGCCATCGCAATGTCGTCGTCAATGTCGTCGTCGTCGATGTCGTCGTCGCTGTGATGGTCGTCGTTTACGCGTGCTTCCGATCTTGGAGGTGGGTTGTCCCGAATGTGTCCCTAAAGTAGTGTCGTACGAGGGATTGTGGCGAGGGACCAATGCGAACCATTGGTGGGTGCTGTCACCATCGTCATTGACACCGAGCAAGTGGGAAGGAACGCCATGAAGATCGGACGCGGCTTGAACATCGAGCACATCAAGCGCATGACGCTGCGCACGGTGCGTGAGAGCACAGAGGGGCAGCCAGAGTTCTTGGCCTTCATGAACGCGCTCGAAAAATGCGACTACGACGAGAGCAAGTGCCGACGAGAGGTGCTGCACTTGGAGCAGGCCATGACCGCCAAGGTAAGCGCGACGCACGCATTGTTTGCTCGGCTTTGAGCGTGTATTGTGTGATGGCGAAAAAGGATGTGCTTAATGAATGTGATGGCTGTGTTGTAGATCAACCGCCAGGCTGCTGCGCACCGTTCGACGCTCAACTACCACGTCATCCGCATGGTCAAGGGCATGTACAAGCAGAGATAAACGGAGATAGACACGCGATAGGCGACCATACATGTGAAGATATAATGCTAAGGCTTTATGCAATTGGAACACATGGATGCTGCCTGTGGCTGGCCGCGATTCAGTGCGCTTTCATGGCGACGCAGAGCTGTTCAGTTGCCCGTCCATCATGACCGCTCACTGCACGCACGGATTTATATATAACAGGTGGCCCATTTTGGCAGGGATGTCCAATATCTGAGTCTGTTTCTGTCGCATTCCGTATTTTGTGGCATTTGCCGATTTGAATTTCCAGGCCAAAGGCCGAGCCGAAGCCGCAGCGATCGACGCTCTGAGCGATCGACAATGGCGTCGGCGCGACGCAATAGCGCGGTCGATCTGGCCGCGCACAAGGAGAACGCGCTGGATGCAGGTGTGGGCTTCCAACCCAGCAAGTTCCGGGCCACAGGTGAGCAGGTCCGTGCTGTCTGAGTGGATGTCCCTGCGTTACTGACGCGCTTCAATTGCCACAGCGGCGGGCAAGCTGGCGACCCCGCGCACGCCATTTCATGTGCTGAGCGACGGACGGCAGCCTACGACGCGCAAGAAAGGACTTGGAGGAACGACACCGGGCACGAGGTACGCGCTGACCATTGGAAAACGCATGACAGGACGTGTGGCTGACGGGATTCGTGTGTTGTCTTAGACGGGCACTAGGCGATATTTCCAATCATGTGAATGGTGCGAATCGAGGCGGCGATGGCGATTTCTCGCTGGTTCAGAAGAAGATCACGTTTGATGGAAAGAAGAGCGGTGGATCGGATAAGCGCAACAAGACGCCGATGTCGAAGAAGTCACATAGCTCCATACGTCAGATGGCCTCAACCACGAGCACAGCAGTGTCTGAAAAGGGCACTCGCTTGCAAATGGATGAAGATGTAGGTTGCTACGCTGGGTGTATGTATGTTTGTGCGTCTTTTACTGAGCTAACTGAGGTGTTTGTGCTGCAGTTGGAAATCGAGTCTGCCTATGGAGGACTGCCAGGGCTTGGCACGGACATGGACTACCTCAACAGCATTCGTAACGAGATCGAGTTGGAGATGCGCAGTGCCATTGCCAAGCCACTTAAGGACGAGTTGGACGCCGCCAAGCGTCTCGAAGTTTCACCGCTTCTTCCTGAGGACTCGCTGGATCGCCCTCTGACAGAGGTAGAGCTCCCTCCTGAGGAACCTGTGGAAGACTGCCCACCGGACGAGTTTAACGATCCGATCCCATTGGACGATCTCGATGAATCGCTTATTTCCCTCGACTTCAGCCCCAGCAGCGGGCTTGTAGGTTATTCAACAAAACTCGCCAAAACATGCACATCATTCTAGTATTATTGTCTCGTGTTTTTCCGATTCTATGTCAGATGCAACGCAAGATCGCCGCTCACTTTTGGTCTCCTGGCTCCGCTGGGCTCTCTGTGAATTTACTTCGACCCAGAATGTCTTGCTCGGTGAGTTCCAGCACGTTATCAGCCGACACGACACGCACTTCCTCGCCCTTCTGCCGCAGCAGCGACTCGACGTCAGCAGCGTCATCTTCGAACCAGCCCAAGTGGTCGGCAATGAGGTGCAGGTTTTCGCATCCTGGGCAGCGGACAAGAACGACGCCCTTGGTGTACGCGTGCTTGCTGATCGTCTTGGCAGCACGCGTCTCGCACACTACACAACCCATCGAGAACATTCAGAGTCAGTGTTTACAGTCACGGCACGAGACGAAGAATACCAAATGCCACGCACCTGAGCACGTATAGAGCATCACGAACTTGTCTCCAGATTGCTTGACGCCCGGAGCATCCACGAAACTCGAAGAAGCGTTGGCGTTGGCGTCATCCGAGCTGCTGGGAACGATCGAGAACTCGCGGCAAAATGGCCGCCCACCATGGTGGAAACGCGATCGCGCAGCCTGAACCAGCCATGTACGGCGCACAGCCTGCGTCTGAAGTCGCCGAGTCGTGATCTGCTGCACCTGCTTGCTCGTGGTGGCACGCAGCAACGCGCGCATGGCCGTCTTGATGGAGCTCGCCGCCGCCATTCTCAACGGGCTTTGGTCGGCTCCGAGTCATTCGTTGGGCAGCGACCAAGGGGTAGGGGGCTTGTGTCGAACATTCTCGGCAACATTTCACCAACACTCTGCCTGCAACACATCATGTTGCAACAAATATGTATTCCAAGTATGAATGTAAATATGCAGTATAAACGGAAGCAAATAATTGACGGTGGTTTGTATTATTATTTGCCAGTGGCCGAAACCATGGGCGCTATCCGCCTTCGGCTTTGACGTAGACATGCTGCTCCTCCTTCACGGCCGGTTCTTCCTTCACAGCCACGACCTCGGACGCTCCATCGACAGCCATCGCACCAGGAGCTTTATCCAGCAACTGGCGGATCTCCGGGCTCACGGCAAGCCCTTCTTCAGAGACCACAAACTCCGTGAGTAATGGTAGCAGGTCTGGTTCATCGCCCACCACTGCTTGTACTTGCTCGATGGGTAGCTTCTCCAGCAGCAGTGGGAAGGATACAGGCTGAATGAGCGCCACGCACTTGACGAACCCCTTCCACAATGCGTCTTCCATCGTCCACACGTGACGGTCAGCCAGCTCTCCCAACAACGCGTTCGTCTCTTCTTGGAACGCTGGGTACGTGGTGACACTCAGGATCAACGTGCGCAAAGTGAGCTTCGGGATTCGTTCTTCACGAATCAATTGCCGGCAGACTTGAACGAGGACTTCCCCTGGGAAGATGTGGCGGTGCTCCACGCACAAGTTGATGGCGTTGATCACCTTTTTCTGCATTGTTGCATCTGCCTTGAGGTCAATGTGATGCAGCGCGATGAGCAAGTCACTCGCCGACACCAACTGTGGAGGCATTGCTTCAAGTAGTTTCGTAAGCGCCACAGACAGCTTGCTTTGAGGCAGAGACAACAACACTGGGAACAACGGGAAGAGCACGTCACTCGATACGCCAGGTAGAACAGGGATGAGCACGGAGATGGAGTCGGGGATATGTTCGTGCGCTTGGTACAGCGCCATTGTCTGGCGGACCAGCTCATCGCTAGGACGCGTTCCAGAACTCAGGATCTGAATAACGTGACACACAAAACCGAGCGAGTTTGCCTCGAATCCATGCAGTTGTGCGACCACATCCACACCACCCCGCTGCTTCAAGTGCTTGATCAGCTTCTCGATGGCCAGAAAGATGACCTGACGAACAGTTTCCGACGCATGTGCATAGGTCGTGACCAAGTGATTCAGCAGCGCTGGCTTCTTCGCGCACAGCGCCAGAAGCAATTCCAGTCTTCGCAAAGTTTCCACTTCACCCTCCAAGCTCTTGTTCAGGTCAGCTTGGTCTTGGAGCACCTTGGTGTAGGCGAGCAGTTCACGCTCGTTCTTCTTGTCAGTTGCTTTCATTTCTTCAAGTTTCTTCCTCCAAATGAGAAGTGTTTTTGGTGCTGCCGAGCCTTCAGTTGTTGTGTTGGCTTCTGCAGCATCGTCAGTGTGGGTAGGCCCGAGCTCTTCGTCTTCTTCCTCATCGTCGGACATGCTGACGTCGCGAGCTTCGTCCTTCAGCGACTGGACCAGCATCACGGCGTACGCCTCAATCTCTTCTTTCAAGCTATCCAGCGTATACAGCTGGTTCGCCACACAACGAATCGACGAGTTGCGACAGCTCTCTTCTTCATGGCACGTGTAGCGCAACAGCATCTTCAGCGCCGCGGATCGGCATGCATGGCGCTCCTTGATCAAATCTCGAAGAATCGTGATCCCCAGCACGACACCGCCACCAGCGTTCTCAAACAGCCCAGCGATCACTTCGAGGATATCTGCTGTGATGCAGGGAAGCGACGCCACGACTGCCCCAAAGAGTTTCTTGTCTGCCGTTGTCGACACATCCATCTTCTTCAGCATTCCGGTGAGACAGTAGTTAACCAGCCGCTTGTACACGACATCGCTGCGTTGGACTGGCTCCGTCTCCTCTGAGTTGCCCGACTCGTCAAAGATAGGTTTGATGAAGCGCACGTACTCGTGGTAGAACAACGTGCGTGCGACTGTCGCGCGCTCTGCGTAATCCTCGAGCACAAAGTCCATGATGGCCTTGTACATGGGAGGAAGTTGGGATTCCTTGGCTGGATCGATCTTCTTGTTGCGATCATCTGTGTAAAGCAACCACGGCGACGCCGCGAGACGGCACAGCAGCTGCTCTCGCAAGCGCTCGTCTCCGCGAATGCTCACGCCGTGCTCGTTCTCCAAGATGCGGATGACAGCCGCGACCGCCATTTCGCGACACCATCCGGCTGTCACAGGCTTAAGGTGGACCTGCACTGAGTTGTCTTCCGCCAGTGACACCACTGGTTCGGCGACTAACGACGCGTTCTTGGAGATCCAGTCGCTCACTTCGTCCAGCGCGGTGTCGTCAAACACCTGCACAAGTGGTGGTTGCTCTTGCTGGCTCAAACGCGGATCTCGACGTCTGCGAGGGTCGCGGTGACGGCGGGCACTTGTTTCAATTGCCAGCGCCGACGATGGTGTTGCGAGCGTGGCGAGCAAAGTGACCATCCGAGCCTTGAGTTCGCTAGGCGGTAGCTGCAGCTTGACATTGGGCGGCGGCGGTGTCGGGAGCTCGCACGTGAAGCTCTCCAGAACGATGTTGACAACATCCGTGGATGGCAGGTTGACGAGTCGTTCATGCGTGATCGCTTCACGCGGAACATTAGTAGCTGGAACAGCCACCGAGGATGCTGGGGCTGGTGGTCCAGCACCAGTACGCATACGTCTAGATGGAGGTTCGCCGTCGCCACGCTCGACGCGTCGTGGTAGACGCGCTCGCCGCAGCGATGCTTCGGATGGCGCAGACACGTACTTGCGGCGTGGGACTTTGCTGGATGAGATAGCACGGAAGGCGCGCTCGGACGCCCCATAGGCGATCAGACACTCGGTCACTTCGTCAGCGTGGGTTTGCGCTGCTGGATGGGCAAGCAGCTTGATCAAATTGGATTTGATTGTCGCTTGGACGGTGTGGTCGCTGGGCTGGAGGCCAACGAGGCACGGCAGGATGTGGCCCATGAACTGAGGTCGCAAAGCCGTCAATAGTGCGAGGCTGTTGACAGCAACACAGAGGTCACGGCGACCGAGACCGTCGTCACCGCCCCGTCGGCGGTCGTTGCTCAGGCGCGCACACAGGCGCTGCACCAGTGTCGCGCCAAGAGCTTCCAGCTGGGATTTGTCGAGGACAGCGTGGTCACCGGAGAGACGATCGAGCGTCATTTCGTCGGGCTGGACATTAGAACGAGCGGGATCGCGGTACACGCGGTCGCGGGCCACGCTCAAAAGCAACACAGCGCGTTCAAGACAGCGCCAGGCGCGCAGCCACACAAGCGCGCTGCGGTTGTTGTTCTGGCCATCGCTGCCAGCGCTGCCCAGCGCCACGGGTCCAGACGACACCACATCGACCAACTGCTCGAGATTCTGTTGCAGCGAGCTCCAGACCGCGCGGGCGCGCTCGATGTCCCGTGGGTTCGGCTTCGTGTCGATGAGCTCTCCGAGCGCCACAGGCAGTGACAACGTCACGTGCTGGCACGCCGTGAGCACATTCTTCTCGCTGGAGAAGCCCAGCGCCAGCACTGCGCCTGTGAGGTCGTAGGTCTCTCTCAGAAACGCGTTGCGCGCCGCGCGGTTGGCCTGTGAGAGAAACTGGAGCAGCAGCGCCGTCAGCGGCGCGTTCTGCACGTGATGCAGCGACGGCACGTGCGCCATGGCCGCGTACAGCAGGCGGTGCTCGTCGCCAGACGCATCACGGTGGAAGACCAGCTCCTGCACGCGCTGCAGCGCCGCCACCTGCGCCGCATTGTCGCCCGCGAGCGGCAGCTCCTGCAGCAACTGCGTCACTTGCGCTTCCGTCGCCATCGCCCCAATCGGATGTGGGCGAGCCGAGCAACAGCCTCGTCACCACCCGAAAAACCACTGATGGGTTTATTGTTTCGGCTTTCACCCAACATCCATTATTTGTGTACTTGGGTGATTATACACATGTATACCGGTTGCATTACCGGTGTAGCCCCGGGCTCCACGCGAATAAAGCTGCTTGCCGACCCCCCATTCTCGATACCACCCCAATACAAGAGCGTAACGCAAATCCGGTCCGCCCATTGGCCAGATCGGCCCGAGACGGACAAATCGCCATTGGTCGAAAGTCGCGCCGAATCCGGCCAGACCATTGGCACATTCGGCGCGCTCGTTGGCCAAAACGGCCTCTCGCCCATTGGCCAAAATTTATTTCGTTCGCATTTTGCGTCATCTGATTGGCGCGCTCTGTAAATGTTGTGATTGGTCGAAATCCGCGCAATGCACTGCAACTCGGTGAGGTGCGAACAATACATTGACGGTTCTTTCAGAAATCACTGCTGGCCGCTTCAAGGTGCGCGCGCAGGTAGACGGCAAGACTGCGCCGACAGAGGTCGTGTGCGCGAGGTGCGCTGCGTGTTGCGAGGGACTCGGTGCATGTTGCGTGTTGTGTGCTTGCATATGCATGTGTATGGTGTTATCAAA
>NSDO01000026.1:332254-350843 GCA_002286825.1 Lagenidium giganteum
TAGGGTGGGCACAACACAGTAAGGTAGGCACATGACAGTAGGGTGGGCACATCACAGTAGGGCTGATCAGCACACATAACAGCAGGGCAAACACAAATACACACGCACATATCATTATGCACATACCGTTAACAACAACGGTAAAACCTTTGGCGGCCCCGGCTAGCCGGGGCCCAATGACGATTGCAATCTCAGCAGCGGGAAATGCTTGCAAGATTACCCTTCGCTACCCCAACTAGAAGAGTTCGTAGATATCAGCGTTGGTGGCGAACAAAACCCTCTACTGCGTGCCGAACGATTGTTCAATCCTGAGCAACTAGAAGCCACTGCTGCAAAATCACACCTTCTCAATGAGGACCAGCGCGTTGTGTATGAGAGCGTGATCGAAGCCGTGCGAGACCCCGACAACAACGACCGTTGCTTCTTCTTGGATGGTCCAGGCGGTACTGGTAAGTCCTTTGTGCTCGAGCAGATTCTCGCGCGCGTCCGTTTGGATGGTCTCATTGCCGTTCCTGTTGCATCCAGTGGCATCGCCGCACTGCTTTTGACCGGGGGGCGAACCGTTCACTCTCGCTTCAAGTTGCCGTTGGGACTCACCGAAGTATCAATCTGTAGCATTTCCAAGCAGTCCAATCTCGCCGATCTGTATCGTGAAACAAGTCTTATCGTTTGGGACGAGGCGGCGATGGCTCATCGTTTTGCACTAGAAGCCGTGGATCGGTCGTTGCGGGACATTACAGGTGTTGACCGACCGTTCGGTGGTATCGTCATGCTTCTTTCTGGGGACTTCGGGCAAATTATTCCCGTCGTACCACGTGGATCTGATGGCGATGTCATGAACGCGTGTCTCAAGCGGTCGAACTTATGGCGAGAGCTCAAGACGCTGCGACTGACCATCAACATGCGTGTGAGAACCTGCTCGAGCGCAAGTGACGCGGCAGACATCGAAGCGTTCTCAACTTTCTTGCTGAAGATCGGGGAAGGTAAGCACGATCCAGTTAGCCGACTTGGTTCGTCTTACTTCTAGGTGCCCGAAGAATATTGGTGTCGCCCAGTGACTTCAAGCAATCATTCAACACGTGCACAGCGAGGTCAGCGATCGATATTTGGAAGAGAAATACTTTGTTGAGAGAGCTATTCTGACGCCTATCACCGCGGATGTAAATGTGATCAATGATTTGGTCACGCACAAGCTCCCTTCGTCACCGAACCATGGACGTGGAGTCGCGATGAAAACGTACCAGTCTATTCTATCGATGCTGTAGAAGAACAAGAAGGACTAGACGAGGCTCTACATCAACAAGAAATTCTCAACAGTATTAATTTGCCAGGAATCCCGCCGCACAAGCTCACACTGAAAGAAGGAGCGCCGATCATGTTGATTCGCAATCTGAATGCAGCCCATGGCCTTTGTAACGGAACAGGACTGCAAGTGTACCGTCTCTCAAATAACTGCATCCACGCGACGATCCTTACCGGCACAGACAAAGGCAATCGCAGTTACATTGATCAGTGACGGTCAGTGCTGCCCTTCAAGTTGCGTCGACGACAATTCCCAGTTCAGATTGCCTTCGCTATGACCATCAACAAAGCTCAAGGACAATCCGTTCTCCACTCGGGATTTACCTTACTCAGTCAGTGTTCGCCCATGGACAGATGTATGTAGGATTCTCGCGGTCGTCAGACAAACACAACGTCAAGGTTGCTGTCGAGCTCAGCAATGATGGCAACGCCTACACAAAGAATATCGTCTACACCAAGCTTTTGTAGCTCAATGCACGTTTGCATTCATATACGTTCGACTTTGAAATGGGTTTATTGAATTCTTCACTATTCGCGTACAACGTGTGCAATGACAAACAATAAAAGGTAGACACACTAACACATAGCATTAGGGTCGGCACATAACACTAGGGTAGGCACACACACATAACATTAGGGTAGGAACACACACACGTCACAGTAGGGTAGGCACATAACACCCCACGCAATACGTTCTTGCCTTCCCTATGGGCTTCGGCTGGTCGGTATCGAACACACCTTACACACACGATAAAGAGGCTTCCCAGACCGCTGCTTATCGTCAGAGACTTCAAGGTGGTGGCTTGTGACTGAGGAGCGAGAGACGCGAGGACTGGACGAGTTCGGGGACACAGCGATGTTTCCCTGAAATCGGCTTCGGTCATGCTCAACTTTTGCTCATGCAACAGTGTCCGGAATCCAGCGTGCGTCATTGGCGTCTGGTTCATCGACTTGCAGTACTGGCAGTGCACAATGTACGCGTTCACCAGCGCCATGTCTAAAAGCCCGATGAATAGTGTCATATAGTACTTCTTCGCCCGCAGAGCTTGTTGAACCGAGTAACGCTGTAAACTGAGCTGGTCATGCGCGTCTACGCCGTTCATATACTTGTTGTAATCGGACACAAACGCTGAGCACGCTCGAGCCATTCTTCTCTTTGCGTGTGATGGAAGTCTTGAGCGTGGATACACCACAAGTGACAGAAATCTTTGGGCCCATTCAGTCCACGGCGGGTGGTGCCACTGGGTGCACTTTGGTCCGTCAAAATTGATGGTTGACTGAAGGATAGAGAGAGAAAGGTGAGGAATGATGGCAATATCCTGGGCTACATCCCTACGCTCTGGCGTGACGGTGCCGATGTTGCAGAACCTCATGGCAAACAATCGAACTTCAAGTGCCACGCACGAGTACTCGCGGTCAGTCACAACGACGCGCATTTGAGATCTGTCAATCTTGTGCGGTGGCCAGATCGCCTTCAGGTTGCGGATTACCGCCGCTGGTCCACTGAGCGTGTCGCGTGCCGCAGTACACTTCGATGCGGACGCAATAGTTCGTCTCACCGCAGAACGTCGCAATTGCTTGGTGCCATACTTGTGCGGCTTGTTCTGGAGGTAAATGCGCACCGTGTTCCGAGAGCTTCTCGACGGAATCACCATCTCGTCAAACGCGACCCACCGTCCAATTATGAGGCCTTGCAGAAATGTGCGCCGAAACTTCCATGCGCGGTCTGTTTTCGCCATCGCCTGCTTATTGTCGCTAGAGTGCAGGAATCGGAGATGTCGCGGAAGCGTTTTCTTGGCATGAATCTTGACCACGTTCCCGCAGGAATAGCTCTTTGTGACGTTGACGCCCAATGCCACTCGATGCCCATTTTCACGGGGCACAAAGACCGCGCAACCAACAGCCCAAGCATCGCCAAAATCTCATGCGGAAGTACTTCCTCGAACATGGCCAGCTTGCGCTGGGCTTCCGCAAACTTTTCCGCGGCGACAGCGCTTGAATATGTCCGATGAATACGTCCTCGAGCTTGGCGCGTTCGTTCTTCTCTTGTCTGACGCTCGTAGCGATTGGTTTCGATGGCAATGCGGCGCCACAATGACTTCGGCATGAAGAAGAAGAAGCGGTTGGTGTCATAGTCTTCGCTGCTGCGGCTGCTTCCGAGACAACGGGACCACTTTTAAACGGATTGACGTCTTTGGCAGCTTTTATCGTGTCCTCTCCGTAGTACGCATTGGTGAAACCAACCATCAATAGCCATTTGACGCAGCTCGTCGTTCTTGAGCTCTCCGTGGGGCCTGTCAACGCCTTAGAACCGCGTCCATTTCGTCGTCGTCACTGTCGTCTGCCTCATCGTTTTCGACGACCAAGACTTCGTCGCAAGCAATGTCTTTGAATTTGTCTTCACCATCGCTGACGTCGGAGTCAAGAAACCCATCGCTTTTCTTCTCTGAGTTTCTTGTTCCCCTGGAGCGGGAGCGTTGGGTTGAGCGGGACGAGGACGCTTCGTTTGCGCTTGATCCTGCTCGCATCGTGCTGGTTTTATCTTCGAGTGCGAAGTCGCCGTCGGCCGGTGGAGGACTTGGCACTGGTTCTCCGTCCAACGGAAACCAGTCATCCTCCGGTACCACGTATTCGCCACTGGTGTTTCCTTTGTCGTGGGCCGGCGCGGGACTTGTTCTTTCGGTCAGCTCTTCGGCGGACGCATCAGCGACCGGGCATGGTGCCCGTGATGTCGCCCCGCGAGCTTGTTGCGCCAGGAACTCGTCGAGCTTCGACTGGCAGTTCGTGAGCTTGAAAGCGGACTCCCACGTCAGCTTATCATAGCCCTCACACTTAACTTGGTACTTGGTGCCGTGGCGCTTCCTTCCTTGCTTCACGCTCTTCACGCCAACAATACGCTCAACGACATACGCTTCGGACATGTTTGCTAAGTGGCTTGTTGCTTCCTTCCTGCGGGGTAACGGAATTGGAATTGACTGGCAGTGTTCCCACAACAATGCCGCCAAGTGCATTGCAAGCACTCCCGATATTTCTTGACAACCGCTCCAGCCACGAATTAGTGATCACCGACCAAACAATTCGTGAATAGAGTTAGCAAATCCGAGGGCTGATCTGACTTCTCATTGACGATCGTGGTTAGGCGTCAAGCCATCACATACGAATTTGATTGGCCGACTCGCAGTTATGTTAATTCCGAGGCTCCCATAGATGCAATAGAAAATGGGTATCGTGGAAAATCGGCGATAAGCTCGGCGCTGGGTGAGATAATACCCCGCCCAACCAGAGCTGGGCCGGCCTACTCCTATATTGTAATAACTTCATCAGATATGCTAAAAGTATACCGGGCTGAGGCAATATCGCAAATATCTCCGCTGGTGGGGCGAGATCTGCAAATATTCTGACAGATCTGGGCGAGTCTGGTGAAAAGTTTGGCCGTGGTGACTCACTGGCCGCAGATTACAGTTTGAAACTCATCGCACAAGGCTACCATCTCCATATGTTTCTCGAGTTTCTCGGCCACTTCTTCACATGTAGTCCTCGACGTCCTTTCGCTTCAGCGTTCGGTCCATCGTGTGAGGCGCATTCTTGACACCGTTTGAGTCGACTGGCTCGAACATCGTTTTCATCAGCTGTTGCAATAACACCCGTACTTGGGTCACGGAGTCCATCAACAAAGGACTCGACTGATGTTCGGATTTGGACCACTGGGACTCTATGGGCAACTCGTCAATGCTGCCATCGAGCACTCGTTGCTGTACCAGTTGGAGATACTGGCGCGCAACACTAAAATGCTCATAGAACTTATAGATTTTGACGTTCTCACCACGAGCTGCGATCACCGTTCCTTTCCCAACCTCAAGCAACTTGTAGCTTTCGTGCTGTCACTATAGCCGAGGAGGTCTTCGCACGCGCCTTAAGCTTCTCCTTCTTAGCACGAGCAGTAGGCGGATCGTGCACGTAGCGGTGTGGAATTCGTGCGGTCGTCCGTACATGCACGCGAACGAGACTTCTTCGTGAGCGATTGGGTCGGCATCAGGTTCTCAGTGTAGGCGACATGCTGGTGTGCCTTGCCCAATAGCACGTCAGGCAACTGAGTAGCACTTAGCATGGCACGAACCTTCGAAACAGCAACGCCATTCCACGATCCCAGTCTCTTGTGGTGAGTACGCCTGGGTGAATTCACTTTTGATGCCATCGTCAAGGCAGAAGGTGCGTAGCGTTGCACTCGTGAAGTCACCACCTTGGTAAATGTGAATCACACTCACCCGGCGCGTGTGATGACTTTGATGTTCCACATGTAGTCTGGTTACGAAGTCTAGTATGTGCTGCGCGGCTTTGTGCTTGCGTTGCCGTAAGAAGACCCACTTGAACCTTGTGCATTCATCCACAATCAGTTGAAACATGGCCGCCTTGCGCATCGCACGTACAGTGATTGTGCATATGTCAGTGCTAAGTCGTTCGAGTGGTATTTTCGCATAGGACTGTCTCCGTGGATACATCATTCGCTTCATCATTGCCAACGTACACGGCACAGTTGTAACTTGCAAATCGTGATCTCTCAGCATGACCGAGTCGGTTCTTGACTATCGATCAAACCAGATGCATGTTCGCGTGGCAGAAGTGACCATGCCACACCGAACTGTCTTCTGGCGCCACACAAAGCCATACGGCGAGGTGTCTCCATGCGATAGATGCCATCAACTTTATCCAACTGCAACTTGAGCTTGGGCTTAGTAAGCCAGCACGTCTTCTGATCCTTCGAGAAGATACCAAACCTTTGCATGTGATCAATGGAGAGTAGGTTGGCTGCAGCTGTGAGTACGTACAGCACTTGCTCAATCAGGCGATCCTCTTTCAGTTGATTCCACTCGTTCACCACGGTGATTTGCATGTCGCCTTCCATGTCGACCGCCTGAAGTGCACTATTCGCCATGCGCAGCTCTCTCGACACGCTGCTCCTTGTCTCAACGAAGCATGTGAAGTCACGACAGGTGTTCACCTGTGAGCCGCGGTCGAGCACCCACTCGATCATTTCACTACCGAGCGAGGCAGTGGGCTTGCTCAGTACCATCCCCAATATTGCGGTGGCACGGCCACCTCACGTACTGTCTTCTTCTGACGAGTCGCTGTTTTCAGGGCATTCACTTGCCCAGTGCCCCACTTGGCGAGATTTGTTGCAGCGAATGCGCTTCTTGACATCAGCGAGTGAGTCATGGCGAATATCCGAACCGAGGCGACGCGTCTTCTGGGGCGGCTCGTCATCGTCATCGGTCTCGTCCAGCTCGACTTGGCGCTTACTCTTGCCCTTTCGATGATTGACCTTGCTCTTGCTGCGACCTTTTACACACACCTGGCGCCGCCTTTTCGCCGCGATCACTGTTGTGCTGTTGTCGAGTGCTTCGATGATCACCTGCACTGCGATCACGCCTATTGCGTGAGGAGTTGCTGACGATGTTTTCCTCTGTCTGCTTGCTGGAATGCATTCCGGTGGCGCTCTGCTGCTTTAAAGCGTAGCTGAGCTTCACGCAGTGACCATGGCCGGTTCGGCCGGATCAAATCTGTTTGCTCCCACGGCAAGTCTGGGTATAACCCACCGGCGTTCGTAATCATCATCTGCGCCCGTTCTTCATCTGGTAGCGGTGCCTCGTTGCGGCGCTCGTCTTGCCAGCGACGAATCGAGCCAACGTATGAACCAGCTGTTTCAGTGCTCCTTGAGCCATCGGCTATGCATGATGAGCACCGTGTTGCTAACCACCACCATACGCTTGCTCGAGGTGCGCCACAGCAGGCACGAATCACCCTGCACGATCACGTCTCTGAACCGCAGGTGCATGCAATCAGACAGACCCAGATAGATTATCCCGTGACCTTCGAGCAGTCTTCCCTCGAAGCACTCACGTCGTGTACGCGGCCAATCAGGGCTCATGGTCTCGATTTCTTTGATGATGGGCATGATCTTCTCACAATGAAGCACTATAGACACGTTTAGCTGCCATAGGTCGAAGTTGTTGCGTCCATTGAACAGCGAGATGCCCAACCGTGTGGGGTCATACTTTAACGCCATGTAGAGACCTTTCATTTTGTTGTCATCGTCACCTTCTGACGGCGCCAGCACGTACTCCCGTCTCGGCGTAAACTTGACAGCCAGTGGCTGCGAAAGGGGAGAGAAAACCGACTGACAACCTTGTCTGACCAGACGATCTCTGCCTCGATGTTTTGATGCCGTCAACATCTTCTCTCTTCATTCGGAACAGTCCTTTTGCCTGTGTTAAAGCTTCCATCGGGAACGCTCGTTGATGCTGATGTTGCCTGAGCCGGAGGCGACTCCTTTGGGCTCATAACCTGAGAATTAGATTCAGTCGTCAAGAAGGCAAGGAGTCGCTTCGACGCGAGTCGTAGGGGCTCAAAGGGCACCCATGGAATAGGTTGGACTTAGCTGGGGCAGAGCACGATCTGGCGTGAGCTCCCTGCTCGATAGCCCGCCTGTAGCTTCGTCCTCGACGACTACCCACAGCTTATATTTGACGACGAGGGTCAGCCCATCTTATCCGACTCGGGCCACCTTATTTGCACAGTATCATGAACATAACACGATGTTTTGATGCAGGGCGAGCATTCAAAGCAAACAAAACAGCAAAAGTGGATCAAATCAGACAATATAAATTGATCAAACCGGACTGAAAAGCCCCTTGTTGGTACTAGCTGCAGTGGGAACACGGCCGACACTTTCGCAATCCGACAACGACTCATTGACACGTCCCCCGACACAGGGGCTCAAGTTGAGATCTGAAGTCGGAGAGTCGCCCGCACCGACCGCGCCCGTGCCAGGCTAATCCGCTTGACCACTGGCTCTGACCGGGTTCTCCAGGAACTGCATATTCGCAACTGAAACAAACAGACACAATGGCGCAAGGTATTAGACTTGACTGTGAAGTTCAAATCTTAAGAAGAATCCAGGACTGTGAGGTTCAAACCTGAGACGAATCCAGGGCACCGTACCCGGTTTTGCGAGATGAGTGTTGTTTAGGAGTTTTTGTCACCTCTGAGCGTGGTGCTCACTTTTCAATTTGCCGGGTTGGACGCACACGGCTCCGACCCCATGTGGCTATGCCAAATACACCAGAACAGCTTTTTGCCGTTTTCTCAGTCTACAGGCATATTTGAGGCCTGTGGACATGCCCATGCACATGCGGGATGTTGCCAGAGCCACAAGCGGCGAGGAAGGGGGAGCCGGGGTGTCATTCACAGGAACAACACAAGCACCACCCATGTCATAAAATAAACAGTAAGATTGCAATAGCTGATGTGATAAATAGTCGGCGTTCTTGCTGTCCCATATTTTGAAAGTCTATAACTTATGGCGCATGTCATGTATTGGCCATGTTCCATGCCACGGGTTTACTGTGTGGGAAAGGAATAAAAACCCCACCGCTTTCCACGCAGCTGGACGACGTCGAGAAGATGGGCGATGTAGCGCTGTCATCGGTGGTTGCTGTTGAGGATAATTCAGAAGAATCCAGTGTCAGGGATGCCCAGCATTTAAAACATCAGGTGTTGGCAATGGCAGGTGATGACCCAGGCCGCCCGGTGACACCGAAAATTGCGGATGCGCCAGAGCAATCAGGCAAGCAACCACCAGCTCTTCATGCCGACCCGCAACAAGCGTCGAATAAGGACGCTGGCCCGAATGCACGCGACGAGATGTTGACTCGGGGCCAGATGCACTCGCGTTGGTCCAAGCGTCGCCCCCCATGTCGCAATTGGGGACGGCAATGCCGACGGCTGGTACAAGCAAGAACCGGATGATGCGAAGGAGGGAGATGCAGCGACCGAACGGCATAAGGAAAAGCAAGAGCAAGAAGCAGTCGACGGATATGAACAAAATTCAGGCGAGGAAGATGCCAGCGACCCCAACCGCAGCGAGGTTGACCTCGTTTTCGACGGTGATGACGTTGATGTGGCACCGGGAGAGAGCAACTGTGAAAATGAGTCGCCTTCACCCAAATGCCGGTGCGTTGTGAAGCTTTTCGATGTCCCAATCCAAGTTCCAGCGATGAAAGAGATACACGTTTCGTGGGAAGCTTTCCAGGAGTATTTTAAGCAGCCACATTCCAGTGCCTCACCACAAGAGAGTCGTGATTTCGTGCGACGGTCGCAACAAGAAGGTGGCCAACAGCCTGACCTTGCAGCAGGAAGGGAAGGGGACGTACTTCCCCTTCCCTTCCTGCTGCACGGTCCGCTGGAGTGGGGATTCTACCAGCGGAAATATATTTCTGTGTATCGCTTTCATCGCTGGAACCTCGATATGGACATCGAATAACTTCACAACGCACCGGCATTTCGGTGAAGGCGACTCATTTTCACAGTTGCTCTCTCCCGGCGCCACATCAACGTCATCACCATCCGATGTATTGGGTGCACGTTTCGTGCAACTTGTCAACTCGTTCAGCAAAAGAGCGATCGGATCGGATGTGGGTGCTGAAAGTGAAGAACAAGAACACCGTTTATCTGCCCAACCAATAAACCTCTCAAGAAGTCTACAAGCCGTACCCCGAAACCGACAGGTGGAAGATCGTGAGACAAGATAAAGCCGCAAGTAATGGGGGAAGGTGGACCCAGACCGACTCAAATTTTCGACTTCCTACTTGAGTACGGTGAATTAATCACGAAGAAAGATGTCGACAACTCATCTAAGCAATTCGCGCGCGAAAGAATGGTCTTGACGACTACGAAGTTGTCGGGAACTCATCGCGCAATTCTTCGCGGCTAACACGAAGAACGTTTCATCTGTCGAAGAGACTCCCCAGGGGCATTCCGGTGTCATCTCAATCGCTACGGGTCACACACGCAAAATTTTTGCGCGTTTCCCAGATGTAGTTCTCATCGACTGTACGCACAAAACAAACACACAGGCGATGCCCATATATTGCCCATGTATTGCGCATATGATGATGCATGCGTACCAACTGTGCACGGTCATGGTTGTGGACGAAAACTGTGTTAAAAATAACTCATTTTCATCTATTTAACTTTCTGTATTTAATGGTGGAGCCCAGGTGGTTCAGCATTTCACGTCTTGAGTCAAATGCCGACTGGCATATGTGACGCGCAATGGAGCACTTTAAGCGCGCGCAAAC
Organism: Lagenidium giganteum; assembly: GCA_002286825.1. NCBI lineage: Eukaryota > Oomycota > Peronosporomycetes > Pythiales > Pythiaceae > Lagenidium > Lagenidium giganteum. Next base: position 342,694 of record NSDO01000026.1, read on the forward strand.
GGAGAGCATCCAAGCCGTAATGGTCGACAAAGATAGATCGAAAATTCATGTTGTTCAGCGCTATCTCCCACATGTTCAGGTGCAGATACGCATATCATGAAGTACCTCAAGACGGAAATTCACGACCGCAAGTATGGCAAGCTTGCAAAGGACGATTATGAAGACATTGATCACCTCATTCATGGTATGGTATATGCGGCCACGGTTGACGACTATAATCAAATTCGAAGCCAGTTGCAGACGAAGTGTGTTTCAAGAAGGAAGCTTTCTTTGCCTACTTTGACAAGAATTGGCACCAAAGTCCGTATTCGTGGGCGAAGCACACTCGACGCAAGCTTTGTTACTTCGCGACAGACACTAACCACTCCCTCGGGAGTTTATTCGGAAAGATCAAGGATATGACGTCGTCCAACAGCGCGGTCGCTTTTGGAAACGCTGATTCGTGTGGCTAATCGAGATGAAAACGAATATATCCACAGCAGAAACAAGATCGGAAGCCGGCGAAACACAACCTTCGACGACGAAATGAAGTACGTCATCCACTGATCAATTCATTTTGTCGCAGACAAAATATCGGTGGAGTATCTTGCAGCAAGGAGCAAAGGAGCCGGCTACACGTTCGACGAGTCCGCGCAAGACGGCTGTGTCTCCATGAAGAGACGCTTTTGCCGTTGTCCTGCACCTGTGTGTTTGTGAAAAATATGAGGCTTCCCTGCAGACATGTAATCGCTTTTCGTGTGCATGTCATAAGGTGTGATCATGCCGTGCCAATCGAAATGATCGACGAAAGGTACACGTAATGGCTACGGATATTCCATGTACTGCCCATAAAATTGTTCTGACTTGGAATTACCATGTCTTGCCCATGGCTCGGACATGTTTTGTCTTTTGTGCGTTGTCCACCCGATGTTCGCCTGTTCCACGTCCGCAGATCAGCATGTCTGACCATTTATTGCACAGCGTTTGACAATGCCTTTCCGTTGCGCTTTCAGGTGGCCGTTTTGCACAACCGAGATTTCACCAGTCCGCTTCTTCGGCCTGAAACAGGTATCTCGATCGCCAGAAGGCGAAAAGCAAGAGGGAGACAGCGATGAGGATCCTTGGCTGACCCCGGACGCGCGGTACAAATAGGCCAGTCGTGTTACTAATCTTATCAACAATGAGCAGGCTGATATTTCCAGCAAGAGAGAGTTCCAGATGTACACGGATTTCCTGCGCAGCCCGTGGCGCAACATCTGGCAGCGCAAGCTGGTCAAGGCACCAGCTGGGAAGACAGATGCTGCCAGCAGTCAGGTCCAGTCGAGTCCACCAAAGGAACCATTGCTCCAATTGCCCCCAAGCGACAAAGACGATGACATCGAATCCGACGATGCGCTTGATCGAAGAAGATTACCAACGCAGACCCACGCATGGGTGGTGGTGATGAAGACCGCGCGTCTCTCAACGCAACCCACCCTGTGAAGCTGAAGCGCATGCAGACGCTAACCACGCGGCTAACGCAGGTGATGACGTGGATGACGACTTACCACCCGATGACGAAGTGCTCGGTGACTCGCAGTCCGCGGAAGCGCCTTAACGAGCAATTCAATGCGGCAATGAACGTTCGCGGTGCTACGTGAGAGGTGACGCTGATTCAATTTGCACAAAGCATGGCAACCGAAAAGCCGCCGATGCAGACCGCCAAAGAGCGTTTGCAGTCTCTTTCTGTGAAGCATGCCAATCACGCCAATAGGCCGTCGTCACAGCCGATGTCTTCTTGCTGTCGAAGTCGTTGCTCAACGCATGCTTGGCAGTCTTCCTGCCAAACTCAGCAACCACCCCTCTGGTTCTCCGCCAAGACAGCAATCCAAGTACGCCGGCTTCGCAGCCTGAGGAAGCCCCACAAATTGTCACATTTGCCTCCGTTGGTGCGTACGCCAGGGCCGACATTGAAGCCATGATGTTCTTGACAAACCTGAAGGAGCAGAGTGATGAAGGCGATCGGTTTGTTGCATGGCTGGACGACGAAGTTCAGATAGCAGAGTGTGAACGCTGTGAAGAGCCGGTCAAAGACTTGCTGCCTGCTTTCGAGACCAGCTCCCGCTTCGCAAAATTGAAGGCCTGCCCACCGAATTTTGCGTTGCTCGTTTGTCGGTCAAGATGATCATTCACCGCGCCAGTTCGACGGCTACAGTTGCGGAATGTTTGTGTGCATGACGATTTGGACTTATGTCGATAAGCCAAGAGGGCAAAGTCTAACCCAAGTCGGCTGCATTCGACACTGGTGTGACATTCTCCACTACATCCATTATGGAAATGATCCCAACTACAATCGTGCCCTCCCTGCAGTACAGGAATCGCGATCTGTGTCAACGCGCGTCGGCTTTGTGCTTAGTGCGGAAGCAGTACAGGAATCGTGATCTGCGTCAGGACGCATAGGCTTTGCGCTTAATGAGGAAACGTTTTCCTGTTGACTTTGCAACTAGCAAACCTTGTTCTTTCACTTCTCTTGAGAACTGGTGCTTTCATTCCGCTTGACCTGCATCTCATACACGCGAATCACTCCGATATCCGCGCGCAACCCCGCACTCGTGCGCCGTCGACCATCAGGCCGCAAGTGCACCTAGTGATAACCACTTCTATTTCGAACTTCGTGGCACGAACGGCCAACGCGCAGTCTCCCGCCAAACACTTTGCTGCCAGCACGGACACACACACGAGGTTCAAACGCAACCTCGCCGTTGAAGTCGCTTGCTGCTTCTCCGCGCCGGGGCTGCGTTTGCGTCCGAGATTAAAGGATTCCCACACGGATCACCATCCCCAGCCGGCACTCCTGCGCCTATGAAAGTTGAACCTGTAACGTTGGCGTCACCAAACGCATCACCAGCCAAGCCAGTTGTTTCCAGCAAACGACCCGCCATCAGCAGCACTGAGGGTAAAGTTCTCATCAAGAAAATGCACACACAAACGCACGCTAACATTTTGGCAGAAGCTTCAAGCTCGGTCGCCAATCCATCGTCACCCACTGGATCCCAATCCTCTTCATCCAGCGATGATGAGGCTTGCGTCATCATTGAACCACCACCTCGCAAATCATCGCACACGTTGGAGGGATAATCTACCAGCAACCAGAATCAACCGAATCACAGGTTACTGAGTTTGCCAAGGTGAAGAGTACCCGGCCAATTGATCGTGAGGGCCAATGGGCAATTCAAGCGCTTCCGATCACATTCATCAGAGAGTTGGCCAAACAGGATACGCGACACTGGAATTTTCTACTGGAGCCTTCGCTGCCATTCCCACCGAGCGCCGTGTCTCAATGAGCCCCAGTGGGGGCTTGACCAGCCGAACGACTCACGACTGAGTCGAAGTTGCCATCCACGTCAACACATCTACTTCACCTCATCCCCAGCTGCTCGTCGTCCATCGGCGTATCGGAAAGCATGCCAACCTGCAGGATCAGATACACATGGATATCTAAGGATGTCAAAATATACCAATGCTGACTTGGCGACGCTCAAAGCGTTCGTCCATATTCCACCCAATGATTGCGTCATAACCTCCACATACTGGGCTGAGGACTTATCGGGTTATCACCATCCACAGCTCAACAACTTTCGAGATACGACATCAATGACCCAACGGTTCGGCAGCCGTGCCCGCAACCCACAAAACGGGTCATGCTGCTCTGTTGTCTTCACACTTGTATCTCACGTTGCCAGTGACTCGAACTTCATCGCTTTTGTCTCACAATTCTTCAGTGCATGCTTAGCACATCCTTCCTTGTGTCCAATACCATCACCTGCGTCGGTGCATCGGCATCAACTCCAGTCGTACGCTGCTGATAACACCGTTGGACAATGCCAACAATAACCATACGCAACCGTATGCACACCAGACCAATGGCACTGCCGAACCGGCCCTCCGCACTATCGTCATGATCAGGCGTTGTTTGTTGCCCCATGCGTCGCTCGACAAGCCGTTCTGGGCCGAAGCCGCACAGACGGCCATCTACATCAAGAATCGACTGCCATCACCCAAGTGCGGCACCAAGACACCGTTCGAAATGGTGTATGGTGCCAAGCCCAGTGTCCAGCACATGCGTGTGTTTGGGTGTCTGGCGTACGTGTTGACACCCAAGGAGAAGCGTCTCAAGTGGGATCCGAAGGCACGTGAGTGTGTACGAAGAGCGTCCAAAGCGTATCGTCTCTATGACATCGGGGGGGGGGGGGGGGGCAAAGTGGTCATCAGTCGCGATGTCAAGTTCAACGAAACGGTCATGGGCCGCCGACGCTTCGACATTGTCACGGAAGACATCAGCGACGCCGGTAACCACATGGACATCGACCCCAGTTACTACATGATGTTGGGTTCTGCCAGCGACCATGGCGCCAGTAGTCAAGTGCCGGAGAAACCACTGTTGTTGCAAGGCGATGAAGCCATGAGCACCACCAACAAGCGCGAGCGTTCCGATCCACGTGATGACCGCGAAGAGATCGACCAAGACGAGGAAGTCAAGTGCGATGATGATGACACCTCGTCGTCACAACCGACTCGTCGATCCGGTCGWACGCGCATGGCACCCATCGMGTGGTGGAAGGCAAGTGCCAATGCKGTCGAAGTCGCCGMCGCCRCGGAGCCACAGACGTTTCAGCAAGCGATCAACTCGCCGGATGCGGCACACCGGCGGAAGGCCATTCGCCAAGAGCTCAAGTCGTTGCGCGAACGTGGTGTGTACCGCGCAGCCAAGTTGCCGCATGGTGACCGTGCCATTGGTGCCAAGTGGGTGTTCAAGATCAAGCRCAATGCCGATGRCRSCATCGATYGGTACAAGGCACGACTCGTCGCCAAGGGGTTCGWTCTCGCAAGTACYAGCTGCACTACGACGACACGGTTGCGCTAGTGGTCAAGTACGTCACACTGCGCATGGTGGTTGCACTGGCCAAGTTGTTGGGCTGGCGCGTCCAGCTACTTGACGTGAAAACAGCGTTCCTGTACGGCAAGCTCAAGGAAGCGTTGTTCATGGTCATCCGAGAGGGCATGGCGCTCGAAGGTGACTTCGACTGGTTGCAACTGCTGCGCTCGCTGTACGGCAAGCTCAAGCAAACAAGCGTCGCGCGTGTGGAGCAAGACGTTCGACGAGTTGGTGCAGTCAATCAGCTTTCAAGTGTCCAGCTACGACCCGTGCCTTTACACCATGACCACTGACGGCAAGTGCGTTGTGCCGGTGGTGTATGTCGACGATGTGTTGGTGACTGGCACGYGCACGGACATGGTGAAGCAAGTTAAGCAGCAACTCAAGTCGCTCTTCGAGATGAGTGACGCCGGCGACTGCAAGTTCTTGTTGGGCATCGAGGTCGTGCACAATGACTCGGACAGCAGTGCCACCTTGTGCCAGCGTCGGTATGTGCAACACATCCTGCGGCGGTTTGGCATGTACGATTGCAAGCCAGCAGCGAGTCCAGTCGACATCAGCACCAAGCTTGTGCCCTGTGACGCCAACAGTGTGCCAGTGGCAGCACCGTATCGCGAAGCGTCGGTGCACTCATGCACTTGATGTGTGCGACCCGTCCTGACATCGCGTTCGCCGTGGGCATGGTGGCTCGGTTCATGGAGTGTCCGAGTCAAGAGCACTGAGTCGCCGTCAAGCGCATCTTCCGATACCTGCAAGGCACTCAGTCACATGGGTTGCGCTACAGGTCTGATGGTCAAGTCGACTTCAAAGGGTACTCGGATGCTGACTGGGCCGGCGAAACTTCCGACCGCAAGTCCACGTCGGCATACGTGTTCAAGTTGGCCGGTGCGCCCATCCGTTGGAGCAGCAAGAAGCAGACTAGTGTGTCGCTGTCGACAAAAAAGTGACACTTCCGACCGCAAGTCCACGTCAGGATGGCCCCCCTTCCGACCGCAAGTCCACGTCGGGATACGTGTTCAAGTTGGCCGGTGCGCCCATCAGTTGGGGCAGCAAGAAGCAGACCGCTGTGTCGCTGTCGACGAGTGAAGCCGAGTACGCCGCAATGAGCCTGGCCATCCAGGAAGGCAAGTGGATCCACAAGTTGTTGTGCGAGTTGCTTGGTGCAATCGGCATGCCTGCAACAGACTTGAGTGAGTCATCTTCGAAGACAACCAGTCGTGCGTCAAGATGACCAAAACCCCGGTCAACCATGGTCGTGCCAAGCATATCGACCTTAAGTACCACATCCGCGATGAAGTCAAGCGCGGCCTGGTCCAAGTCAATTACCAGCAGACCGAGACGATGTTGGCCGACATCATGACGAAGGGCCTTGCGGGTCCGAGGCACTCCGACTTGACCAAGCTGCTTGGTGTCGCCGCTTGCCCACGTTTCGAATACGCGGCACGTCACAGCTTCGCGCATGTAGTGCAAGTCATGCGGGTGCATTTGAAGCATGTGATGATGTGCTCGAGGTGTTGGATATCGGCACAAGTACTGAAGACGCTGGTCAGTTGACGGTTAACAGGGCTCAATAATGCTTAATTATGTTGCTGCACCAATGCTTCACTACGTTGCCGCTCCAACGCTCCAACATGCTCACTAACATGTTCAACAGGTGCCGATGAATTGGACGTGCAGGTCGGTGACTGGTATCATTGTTCGAGACCACAATGTCAGAATGTTGCCAGTGTGGAGCGATGGTGGTAATTGTTGCCATGTCCATAGAAGAAAAGCAATGAGAGATGCAAACTGGTATTATTCATTTTTATACACATAGCTTCGATTGACCGGGCTGGATTCAGGTGATGAATCATCGCAGTTGGCAAAAACTTGATTTAGCTGCCTCACAATGATCAGCGTTCTGATGTCACAGGCTTGTTGTCATCTACGCTTGTGTCAAAAAGACAAATCGCCTCGAATGGCAGCAATTTTTTCTGGTACTGTTTCCCATGGAGAAGTGCTTCCATTGATACGTCACTCAAGTAGTGTGCGCAATCCGATTCTAGGTTCTTTATCAGTGAAAAATGGGATTCCACAGTGCTCGTGGTCGGCATCACAGATGCAACTCCCCCTGCGAACCGAGCCAAGAGGTCAAAGCTCGGCAGCAAGTTTTTCCACGCGGCGTCATATTCACAAGCGACTGGCAACAGCTCTCTCGGGTAATCATACAGGAAGTGGTGCTGTTCAATCAGCCGATGCATTATCTGCGGTGCCATCAACTCATCGTGCCGATCGTTCTGTTGCCCCAGCACTCGTATAAATTCTCTGGGTGAAGCTTTGCAAGCTCTTGCGGTAGCGCTGGTTGCAAGGCGCAGTTGGTACCCTTGAATGGCTCTTCGATGGCATTTAGCTCGATGATGAACTGCAGTACAACTCCGGCCAACGCTTCGCACTCGTCGTCGACGTCTTCCACGTTTTCCTTCTCAAACTTTGCGTTGACGATATCTCTGCATTCTGCTTCGACATAGCCACGAGGGCACAACGGTTGATCACGCATTCCTGACGTACATACGCGTTGCTGAACAGGGATTGCTTAAACGCCGCATGTGTCGATGTGGCTTCCGTAACAACAAGCATTGAACGCAAACACATGCCAAGCGTTTTGAACAACACACGCTCCAATAGCGCACAATGCCGCTGCAACTGCACCATTACTGCTTCAATAGCTTGGAACGGTTGAATGAAGGCTCCACCCAGCACCCACCATGTAGACGGGGGCGATGCGGTCCCTAGATAATCTAACACGAGAGCTCGATGCTGTCAAAGCCATCGCAGTACACGACCAATGGACAGCCACCGCGACTCCACGTACGATGGGCACTGTGTTTTCATCTCCTTTACAAGATTCTGCTGGCGACGTAGTTGAGGCACTCACTATCTGAAAAAAGCCCCACCAGTTGATCTCGCCAGTTTGGTGCGATACAATTCAGGCACTTGATTGCTCTCGCTAGCAATAATGCTGATGGTGCCGTGTGTGCGACCCGTTATAGTTGAGGCACTATCTGAAAAAAGCCCCTCCAGTTGTTTTCTCCAGTTTGGTGCGATACAATTCAGGCACTTGATGATCAGGTCTGCTTGGAATCTTCCCGTGTGCCGTTTTCTCAATGGTATTGCCCTGATGTTGTTGAAGGTACCCAGGCCCCGGTACAATGTGCCCAGCGCACGCATTCAAGGTGATTGCGCTATGATTACGCTGTTTACGGTAGCCAGGTTGTTT